>JAAAKQ030495010.1:0-20988 GCA_010016005.3 Zanna intricata
TCACACACGCTACAATTCATTCATCTCATCCTCTGATGATATACCTTAACGGTGATTCCGGAGGTTAAAAAAAAAAATTATCAAAAATTGATTAATTGTAAGAAAAGTGTTTAGTGGAACGCGCTTGATTAATTATCTACTGTAAAATATTTATGATTGGCAGAAGGCTAAGATATAGAATAACAGAAATCGCCCTTATGAGCGGTTTCATTAAAATTTTTCTAATTTAGAGGGACATGGATGTTTTTTATCAATAATAATTACTGTACTCGTAGTTTAATTATTCTTTTAAATTCATCACCCTTTTGTATTATATGTTATAGGCTTATAAAAAATAAATAAATAATTGTATTACTGTGTTTAATTATTCATAAAATACCATATAACTTAGGTAAGGTGTAGCTTATAATTTTTTTTTTTTAATTGTAATTTTGTTGTCGTTAGTGTTTTGTTATAAAAGGAGGTTAAGCTAGAAAATATCAGTTAATAACTAAATCGATATTTATTTATCGTTCTACATTTAACATTTTTATTTTTCCTGTTTCTTATTTGCGGTTAGTTTTGTTTAATTCGTGCCCAGATCGAGTATCTGTCTCGTAGAGTGTAATTTTTTTTTTACCTCCGGAACCACAGTTAAGTATATCTTCAGAGGATGAGATGAATGAATTGTAGTGTGTGTGAAAAATACCATGCCTGACCGGAATTCGAACCCGGGACCTCCGGATGAAAGGCCGAGACGCTACCACTCCGCCACGGAGGCCTGCGTAGAGTGTAATGAATAACGGGTGAGTAACTACGAGATGAACGCTAAGCGACAGGTCTTATTTGGAATTTTATAAATTTTCTTAGCGGTGCCAGTATTTTAATAATTTTAGATTAAAAATTTATCGTACGAATGTGAGAAATGGTGTACGCGAGCACACATTCTTAACATCATCGCTTTAATGACACGGCTGAAGTAATCGATGCAACTTTTCGTTTCACTATGTCGGAGAGTTTTAATACAATCACGCCTTTATTTTACGTTGTACTAGGTGTATATTCAGAAGACAGTTGCCGCATTGAGGCCGGCGTAGAGTGTAATGAATAACGGGTAAGTAACTACGAGATGAACGCTAAGCGACAGGTCTTATTTGGAATTTTATAAATTTTCTTAGCGGTGCCAGTATTTTAATAATTTTAGATTAAAAATTTATCGTACGAATGTGAGAAATGGTGTACGCGAGCACACATTCTTAACATCATCGCTTTAATGACACGGCTGAAGTAATCGATGCAACTTTTCGTTTCACTATGTCGGAGAGTTTTAATACAATCACGCCTTTATTTTACGTTGTATTAGGTGTATATTCAGAAGACAGTTGCCGCATTAATTTTATACAGCCGTGATTATATGCTGTTACCACATCTTTGTTTCAGTCGTGCTAAATTTTGATCGGCGTTTTGGAATCCCGGCGGGTGAACATCGTTAAATATTCTACGATCTGTAGCGCCGCGTTAGTAGCAGGAGGATAGTTTATCCTATGGAAGTGACAATCGACGGTGCGGTTTGGTACCGTTAAAGAGCACGAGCGATCGCATCGTCGCTATCAGGATGAATTGTGATGGCGTTTGGCACGATAGTGCTGCACGGTTCGGTACTTGTTCTGTGTCATTTGTCTGCTGTACTGTCATAGCATGGAGAGCCTACAAGGAGGTGCGTACCGGTTCATTTGTCATTCTATGTATGCGGCTGTACCGATAAAGTCTTTTGACTTGAGCGATGCCGATTACCGTTGCTGCTTACGGCTGTTTTAGCTCGGATTTCGATAACCGTAGCTCTTTCCAACACAGCTTCACTGCGTATAGTTAATAGAACCGAGATAGTTCTCAAAAATAGTTAAACTAAGTAGTTTAAGATTCAGATATGAGGTTTGGTAGTTTCAATCGGCTTTTGGCGATATAAAGTTTATTTTATGAGCCGTTTTATTTTTTCTCAATTCGTCTAAAAAATTACATTTTATTTCCAATCGATATGAAAAATTCATTTTGCAGTCTTTATTACACGAATTAGTCTTAATCAGTCCATCGTTAGGCGACTTAACCGGATCGAGCTGATACACGGTTAAGGAAAGAAATGTGGGCTTTACATCAACAACGTTTTTATATAGACCTAATAGGCCAGAATGCAACATAGAAAAATTCTATAATTGTTGATATATTTCTTGCGTTATTCTTTTTTCAAAATTGTTTTTAAATATTTTTTTATTTATCTTTACTAGTTTTATTTACCTTTAATAGTATATCGTTATTTTTATATTTTGTTTGTGATAGCACATAACCGATCTTAGAAGCAATGTGAAACTAGATAATTATTTATTTTTAATTAGTTAATTCTAATTAAGAGCGAATAATATTAAATTTGAGTATATTTTGCTTATTTTTTAACTTGAAAGAAACTTATTATTTTACGAACAGATTTAATTAAAAGTATCACCTCTGACGATTTAAAATTCTTAACTCGTTTATCGATTTTCAAATTGTATTTGAAAGATATTAATTTTTTATTCGTTAATTTTTATTTAATAAATATTTAAAGTTGTGTTTTTCTAAACTCGTTAATTAAAAATAAATGAAAAAGAATTTTCATGTTGAATTAAAAAAAAAAGTAAATACAAATGTGGTCACGTAAAATATAATTATAAAACATAGTTATTTTAAGTGAAAATTTATTTTTACAGTTGTTATTATTATTATTATTATTTATATATTATTATTATTATTATTACTATTATTATTAATTATTATTATTATTATTATTATTATTGAATTATTTTTGGTTTTTAAACCAACTTTTTGCAAATAATGTTTTTTTTTTATTAAATGTTCAAGGTGTCCCTACTATTCAGTTCGATAAGGTGGCATCCTTAAATACAGGTACATAGAATGATTTTTTGTTGTTATTATTATTATTATTTTTAAACAGTGCCCTTCCTTTTTTAAGTTTTAGCATGGATCTCCTACGATTTTATTAACGAATTCTGTATCCCAGGGTCAGAGTGACATAGCGAATTACATTCATTAAAGTTAAATCAGTGAGAAAATTTAACGATATTTTCAATTTAATTATTCTTTTCATCCCTTAAATTTGAATGATATATTAATGTATTATATAACAAAAAAAAAAAAAATTCTGTACGCGCATTGGATTTTATTGTTATTATTCCATCATTAATTGTTTTTATTCAAAAGACTGGACATTAAATACTAATGTATGCTATGATACACTTAATTTTTGGTTTTATTTTAGCAACTTTCTGATCGTGTGGTTTAACATTTATTACATATCATTTTTAATCGCTTTAATACACTGCTAATGGGATAAATACGTTTCTCTTGTAACATAGAATTTAGTGATTTTTTTTTTTAATTTTAACACAATTTTAAATAATTACAACTCAGATTCGCGCTGAATTTGCATGTTTTTATAACTTAATTGAATTAATTTTTAATTATAAAATTTTATGACTTTATCTCGAGTGTAACGTAATTCAAAAAAGGGTTGTTTTAATACTATTAGATATGTGATTTAATTTGTGTGTGCATGTGTGCTTGTGCGCGCGTGTTTCCATATATGAGCGATTGCACATGTATGTTCTTGATGATGATGATTGTAATAAAAACTAGTAGTTTCACATGACATACGGTTACTGTTTATTCAGTATCGTTAACTCCTGCGAGATTTTTCATAAGTAATATAGTTTGATTTATTTTTAAGATAACTAGTGTATTCTTAGTCGATTTACATTTTATAGTTAGTTACATGATGTCAACTCATCGATATCGGTACTTCTGTTTTTTGTAGAAACGGTAACTTTTAAAAATTAATAAATAAATTACAGATGTAAAACGCGGCCTTACATGAAGAAAAGCACATAATTTTACGGTATTGCACAGTCATTCAGAAAGTAAAAAAAAAAAAACTTTTTTGGGCCGATAGTCAAATTTAAGGGTTATTTCAAAGATATATTTCCAAATTACCTGTTGAAAATGAAGACTTGTTCGCCACAGTAACACAGCAGTAGCCATCTGCAATCTATAGTCTTGTTATTTATCCCTGTGCCGTTCATTTGTTCAGTGATATTAGGGGGTCAGAGAAACATAAAACTTTCATTGTCGCTTCTACAGAGTACGATGCGTATCGTGCGATTCAATCTTTTGTGACCGGAATAAACAAGACCTATCGACGGTTATGTTGTGTTTTTGATACCGATTTATGAGTAGCAGCGATGGAAAATTTGTATGCGACATTCAGTTGTTGATTTTTTATAGACTCGTTCAAAAAAATTTAACAGATTTCAGATATAAATATTGTTTAGCGATATATAAACCTTAAAATAAATTTTCACAACTTTTGAGAATTCCTCTTTGTGTAAGTGTGACAGAGACTGTCGGTTTCAATTCATTCTTAGCAAGTAATGTAACCGACCGATAGAAACAAAAGAATTATCATCGTCTTGAGCATCGCTCGAGTTGGTGACACATATTTCTTCCGTATGTAGGCGATGAATATTTCAAAAGTTATAACCAGAAATGAGATGAAAGTCAGATTCGTGATTGTAGAGACTAAAATGTAGTCAAAAGATTGGTGGCAGAATTCTTCAGCGTCTGCAAAATGGTGCGTAGAATGATAAGTATCTGAATACTGGTCGGCAAATTGTTAATTGTATGTATGTATCTATCTTTTCGTATTGATCAATTAATCAGAATTCAGTTTTGGAGTACTCTCATATTTTAATCTTTTTCAAGTTACTGAACATAACATCTTGGTTAAGTGTTCTCTTGTGACAACAGTACAGTGCTGAAAGAGCCTGTCCCTCAATATTTGAAGTGTTATAGATTGTTTTTCCATTTTATTTATTTCTGATAAATATTAACATATTAGAGTAATGTGTATTAAAATCCTAATTATTTGTTACAGTAATTTTTAAATGAATTTTAACTTTGTATAAAGATAACAATTTTTATACGGTTACTGAATAGCGGTTATAGTTTTATTATGAACAAGTTGTTTCTCATTTGTTTAAATGCGTTTCGAAGAATTCATATTCTGAAGAGATTTTTTAGCTTGATTTCGATTGCTTCATTAAAAAAGGGATTAATTTGCATAGAATTGGGTAAACATATATTTAACGACTTGAAATATTCGTTATTCCAAGTTGTCTTTCTTTTACCGTACTAGTTATTTAATAGAAAATCAAGAGGTCTAACTTTTACCCGATAAGCGAGTGCTTCAGTGAGTTATTACATGATAGTTATACTAATTTCTCTCCATAGCAGTTACTTTGGAAGGAGTTTTCTTTATTTCAAATGTATTACAGTAATGCTTACTTTTAATTATTATATTCATTTTCTTATTCAGATTATTAAAACCAGTCTCCTACATTCTGTGGTATTTCATGAGTATTATTTATTTTTATAAACAGAAAAAAAATGTATTAGTATACATTTATCAGTTTTTTATTTTGCTTATTTTAAGTGTTCTTATTTTATATTTACCTTTATGTATTCCCTCTCTATTTCCCATACAGTGGAAAGAACCGTAAAAATATAATCTTTATTCTTTAAAAACAAGTCAAAATGCGTGTTTAATTTGATTTTTATTGATTTATTAATGATTTCTGAGCATTTTATGTCAAGAAGGTTTCTATTAAAGAACACATTAATTCCAGTCACCTAATTTTAATAAGGTTTTCATATTTATTATTTAATTTTGTATTTATGCCTACAAAGTATAAACACATTTCTGTATTTAATTAAAATGTTGTCGATAAAAAAAAAAAAATAATTTTCAGTGTTTTTAGGCATTTTTGAGCATCATCGATGGAATCGATAGAATAAAAAGTAAAATCAGATATAAATTGTACAGAAAATGTTTTGTATTACACAATTCAATTGTATTTTGCATTTTAATGCCTTTTAAATACCGTATAACATTTAATGACGGTCGCATTATAAAGTGTTATATAATATAATGTAATATATTATATTATCTATGTAATTTATATTTTTCTCTTTTCTTACATCGTATTGTTTATATTAATGCCCTCATTAAAAAAAAAAGATGTGAAAAAGGTAAATTAGTATAAATACATATATGTTACATTTTGAACTTATATTACTTGGCCGGCCTCCACGGCCGAGCGGTAGCATCTCGGTCTTTCATCCGGAGGTCCCGGGTTCAAATCCCGGTCAGGCACGGCATTTTTCACACACGCTACAATTCATTCATCTCATCCTCTGAAGATATACCGTAACGGTGGTTCCGGAGGTTAAATAATAAAAATAAAAAAATAAAAAATATATATATATTACTTAATTTACATTTTTGTTATCGCATTACGCATCAACATTTCAATTTACAGTACGTAGTATTTTATAACTTAAATCTTGTTAATTCAAAACAAATTAACGTAATATTTTTAAATTTATGTTAACTATATATACAATAGTAATGAAAAAATATCGGTGGTACAATTTTTTTCCAAAATTGGAGGAAAATTTTTTTCAAAAGCTTATAGATTGCAGGACTGAAAATTATAGGTTCCGCATTTTATTAACTGTTTTATGACATTCAACAGAGTAAGTAGAAAATTGGTATTTTCTAAAATTATAAATTGCTGGTGGCTACTGCGCGTGCACTTTGTTGATATGACTACCGGTTTATTTTCAAATGACAATCGGAAGTCATATCTGAATTAGGTCTTGTATAAGCATGTTTATTAATCGTTAATGATTCTCAAGCTTGTGTGATTTAATATTTAAATAAATTATTAGACTCGAATTGATGAAATTGTCGTGATGACAGTTAAAAGTAAAATTTTCAATACTATATCGGTGATTGTTGAACATAGAATTATTTGATTAGGGAAAATCCTTAACTGAAAAAAAATGAAATGTTTTTAAAATCTTATATTTATGGCAGAGACTTGTATAATTTTTTTGTTATTATTAATTAAAAATGGCAGGAATGAAATTTACTGCATTTTAAGCGATATAAAAACAATTATAATTTTATTCAGCGAATAGAATTTTTATTATTATGCTAATCTGTTTTATAAATGAACTTGCCGAATTACCTGCTTGTTTCTTCAGTTTTAAGTTCTTATTTGTCACCTGGACAAATATTATATATCACCTGGAAATTTATTTCAGTATAGTTTTTAAAATTTTACCTTTGTTATTTTGCTCATTGAGAAAATGTAATACAATAAACACAGTTCACCCTTACTTTGATTATTTATATTTTATATAGAAGGACTAGGATAATCCAAAACGTTATGTGAGTTTTAATCTGGTTTTAAGATGAGTTCATCGTGGAAGTTTTGTTAAAATTAGTTTAATCATTCTTATATACTTGTAAACAAACAGATAAAATCAAGATGATTGAGTAGTCGGTTCAATTTTGAAAATATTGAAAAAATGGTCGGAAAAATATTCTTATAAAAGTTGAATTTTATAATTATACAAATTAAGTATTAAATGATTAAATAATATTAACGATTAAAAATCCACCTTACCGGCACCTGACAATAACGACTGTTTATACATTTTAATTTATATTTTACTTTTTGACTTTAATATAATATTTTTTAACTCCTGATGATGGCTATCAAGTAAGCCGAAAGATCTAGGGTTTATCTCGGTGTGTCAATAAGGTGGATTTTTAATCGTTAATATTATTTAATTAACGATCGACGGTACTATGTTCATGAAATTAAGTATTAAACGAGTTGAAAATACCAAGCTTTATTAATTTTTAGTGGAGATAAACGTATGTTATTTTAAACGTCTTTGAAAATTTGATCTTTGAACTGATCTTTAATTTGTATCTTACGAATGTACAACGTTACATGTTTATTGTATATGCTGTGTAGAAAAATAAATTTACATTAAAATAAAATAATGTAACTCCTGCGGTATATTACAGTAAATAATAAAAGAATAAAATCATTTTTTGATGGAAATTGTAAATTAATAGTGTTACACGTTATTATATAATAGTGCAAAAGTATTGATTATATGTAATCTGTTACTTTTTTTTAAAACATAGTTTTACGAATAGATTAGGTTTTGCGAGTAAAAATAATCGCTCATCGAGTCATAATTATGATTATAATTTTTTACATCACTTTTACTATATTTTATACACGACATAGTTCTTTGTACTGCTACTGTTCTTTGCTACCGTTAGTGACTTATTGTCTGATAATTTTTTTTATTAAAAATGATTTTTTTAACAGATGTTTCATTACATCTTTATGGCTAAAGATAGAGTGACATGTAAAGTGTTGATTTACGTGAATACAATATGAAACCGTTATTACATTCGATTAATAAATCCCGCTAATAAAACGTGCGACTCTTCCGATAATGATCGATGTTGTACTGGAGTTTATTAACTCATTACAACAACAGAAAACTGGATTCAGGTGACTACCAACAGTTACAGAATAAAGGGAGACATAGGAGGAGATATACTGTGAGGACTTTTTTCATTATTTTGATCGAATTCAGAAACCATAGCGTCTGAATTATGACAGAACTATTCAGTTGATGACACCTAAAACATGCATTAATGAGACTCTGGCCTAAGAAAAGTGATACTTCACTGTCTTCCTTACATCCAAAATCACATCTATAAGGGTCGGAAATAATGATAGACTGATACACATTACTGTTAGTAACTGCTCCGGTCCATCAGATATTATGAAGTTGTTAAAAAATAATGTTTGCAATGTGATGGATATCCTTATGCAGAGATTTTTATGAGTGGATAAACAAAGGAACAACTGTGACAGAAAACGTGTAAGATTGATCACCATCAATTAGAAAATCAACCGCTTATACAGCGCTATAAATGTTTGATTGTAGAATAAAAGAAGATACAAATGCCAAATGATATGAAAATACTTAGTTTTGTACAGCCAAAAAAATAAAAACCTGATAAGAAAATGAAAAAGATCATCTTGTCTGTAAAGGATTATATGATGGGTAAACTAGAAAGGAATAACCAGGGTTTTTTGGGAAGTTATATTAAAGGTAATATAAGGTAGTTTCAGCCATTAGAGACTTGTCTAAAGATATTTAGATTTGTAAATTTTTTATTGAATTTTTAAAAAATGATTTCATTTTTCATTTAAAAAACAGAAAATTAAGAAACTGAACAAAAAAAAGGATGTTCAAAGAATTTCACTTATCTTTGTATTTGTGCCCATGTTTGTAACTATAAGTTATGTAACAGTATACAACTCTGTGATGTACAGTTATTTAAACACAAGGCATTTTCTTGTATGGGGTATATTATCTGAGGTGTTACTGGAAATGACTTGATGTCTTTATTTGATAGAATATACAGCATATCAATTTTATTTCTTCATAGAAAACATATTTACTTGATCCAGAGGATGTATTAGAAGGCATTTTTATTTATATTCATCTTAATGCAAAATTTTTTGTATGATACTTAAAAGATTTATAGATTTGTTTTCACTATAGAATAAATTAATTGTGGCCAAGGGTGGGCATACTGATGGGGCACATTTAAAATGGCATTTGTGGAGCATGTTGAACACAACATTTATTACCAATTATGTGGATCGCATTGCTAAAGGACAGGAGTTTTATACTGTGTTTAGTGTTTGAAGATTACATCCCTTAGATGGATACCTTCTTGATGAGAACATTCTTTGGCCCTAACAGTCATGTTCAGCATACTTTGGTGTAGGGTTTCGACAGACATGGCTGTTATCTCCCTTTGGATGCTGTCCTTCAGTTCATTGATGGTAGTGAGCTTTGTGGTGTACACCTTCTCCTTAATCCCACAGGAAATAGTCAAGTGGAGTTAGATCAGAGGATCTGGATGGCCAATGGATGTCACTGAATCTGGAGATGAGGTGTCCTGGGAAGTGTCGTCAAAGAGTTATACTGCTGTATGACTGGTGGCACCATCCTGCTGCATTTACATGTTCCTTAGGCTAAGCCATCTCACTTCTGGAATGAAAAATGTTTGTAACATTGTGTTGTACCACTCAGCAGTGGCTGTGATGGTGTCATTATGTTTGTTCTACAAAAAATAGGGACCTATCATGCAGGCATGACTTTCTGCATACCACACAGCAACCTTGGTACTGTGCAATGACATTTCATGCAACAGTTACAGATTTTGTCTGGCCCAGAATCAATAGTTTTGTTTATTGACATAACCATGAGATGGTAATGAGCTTCGTCGGATGTGATAAAGTGTTGCATCAAGACATCATCCTTGTTGATTGGCCAATCACAGAATGTGGTTCGTTGAACCTTATGTTGGTCAAACAATTTATACATTACCTGTACCTTGTATGGATACAGTTGTATGCTGTGGACCAAATGGTATTGGACACATGTTCATTGTTTATTGCACTATGCGACAGTTGACTCTCCCAGGGGACTGCTTCTTTTTCACATTTGTGGTCTTATGAAAACTGTGAACAGCACACAGTATAACCTTTTGGGATGATGCTGCCCATTTCTTAAAATGTTGTTTGAAATGCTGTTATGCTGTGATGCTGGAGATTCCACTACTGAAGAACATATGATATTTTGATGTCAGTCCACATCACAATGATTCCCTGCCACAATGAAAGAAACATGTATCAATAACTCCTATCCTTATACTTTCTGTTAAGCTATATGAAAAACATGCATGACTGATATTGCTAGCAATATATTCGAAATATGAATATAGCTCATCCTGATATTGTAAATTTTAAAGTGAAATTGAACTCATAAGGTTATACATACCTAATTAATTACCGTGAAATGCCATTGTATTGTTACTGTGCTAGTTTGCAGTCATTTTATTTTTCAATTAAAATTATTAATGATTACACATAAGTATCAATAGTAAGTGATAATTTACTATTTTTTTAAGTTCATTTAGCTTTTCAGGAATTTTGTCTTTTAAGAACAATAAAGTTCAATTAGATTTAAAGAGATATTGATGTATAGGTGTGGTGAATGTGCAGTTTTTTTTTGTTTCACCTCCGGAACCACCGTTAGGTTATATCTTCAGAGGATGAGACGAACGAATTGTAGTGTGTGTGAAAAATGCCATGCCTGACTGGGATTTGAACCCGGGACCTCCGGATGAAAAGCAAAGATGCTACCACTCGGTTACGGAGGCCGGCGAATGTGCAGTTGATGATAATTTGGTTACTTACTGCGTTTTCAGTTTCAAATCTTCTGGTTATTCTGTAATTGTTACCTTCTCTTTCTCTGTAAACTGTTCTACATAAACATCCATTATTTGTCCACAAGTACACATATTGGTGTAAATTGAGAAATCAGTTATTTGTATATTAACTTTATCATTGTGCATTTGTTTTATTGATTTACTTTAGATTTAAATTTTCACAGTATGTTAAGTTCTTCTGTGGACTTTAACTATTATTATTGTTATGTAGGAAAGCTATATAATATTGTGCTCAAGTGATTACTTGGTTGATGGAAGCATATCATCTTTAATTTCTAGAAAATGCCAATCTGATCCTTTGATTTTTGTTAAATGGATAATGTTGTTACCAATAGGATCTCATATTAATTAACTCGTTAGCATTTAATATGTATCACTTGATAGTTCTGTCCTGATATAACGATAAGCACTTTTACATTCAGATTAAGATTGTAAACAACTTTACGATTGAATGGTTCATAATATCTGGAATGTTTCAGCTAGTAGTAGTAATAGTAGTAGTAGTAGTAGTAGTAGTAGCTTGGAAAACAGAAGGATATGAAGTCAGGATAAAATGCCAGCAGCAGATATAATGTTTATTAATTAGTGTTTGTAGAGTTGCCTGAATGTAGATAGTTTGTTCCATTCTGTTGACTCTTAACATGTTTGCTACCAATGATTTACTTTATTTTAACTGCACTGCCAAAAAACAAACAACAGTATAAATTACTTGAATCCAAGAACATGCTAGCATATCACTAGCATTCATGATTGTCTTTGTGTACCGAGTGAATTGGTGACATTGAACTTGTGAAGGAGCTAATAATTGCTTCTTAAAATTTAAAAAGAAATTAAACAATTACTTGGTTTAATTCAAGTAAAATACATAAAGATTATCTTCTAGTTAGGTATATTTGATCATTTTAATAATAGAAGTCTTTATGTTAAATGTAGACCTCATCTAATCGTATCAGCTCACAGGAATGTTAAATTATTTTCCATTATATTGTTGATCATATTTTTCAAATAATTATAGGCTATGCATTCACCATCTTTTTGTAACCAAATGCTGTGTGTTTATTATTGTTTTATTTTTAATAAAATTTAAGAAATCAGTTTTTGTTTTTCATTTTACAGTATATCTTTTTAATGTAAATTTCATTAAAACAGTTTTGTTTATTTACTTACATTAATAAAAATTAATATCGCTTTGTACAGTTTATGCTTTATTTTCCTTTGTTGTAGTTTATTCCTAATATTTATTTATTTTGTACTGAAATTATTCATGTTATATTACTGTTATTGATGTGTTATTTTTCTGACATTGTTTTTCTTTTCTTTTCATTTAGGCCAGAGCCTGGGATATGGTTTTGTTAACTATCATAGACCTGAAGATGCAGAAAAAGCAATCAATACATTAAATGGCCTTAGATTGCAAAACAAGACGATAAAGGTAATTATCATCCTTTTACAATTTTTATGTCGCAATTAAATATTTCTAAATTATTAATCATCTTGATGGACACAGGTTATTCATGTATGCGGGCGTTTTGAAAGGCTTAGAGCTTATTTTTTCACTATCATTGAAATAATTAAATTAAAAAATATTATTATTAGTTTCTGATTAGAATTTCAGGGAATTCTTATATAATGATTGAAGAGAAGTTTGTTTTATTTTTCTCAAGTACATAAAAAAAAATCTGTTTGATCTTTCATCATTTGCTCTCATTACATTAGAAAACATTTTTTGAGAAAAACTCGTAATGTTACAATCACAACAAAGTGAACTGACAGAGTCAGGTACTGTTTCTCTTCAGAATTTTATCAAACTTTTTCATCAAATTGCCCATTTAAAAACTGTTTCATTCACTTTATCAATTTATTTTTTTCTTGTTGCTTCCATACCTCAAGTTTTAAATAATTGTTTTTGGCCAAGACCAAAATCTAAATGCCTCTGACTGTTCTTTTCTCGTTTTTATATTTACATTTCACACCTTCAAAGTAGTACTGTGTAAACTTTGCATTTGCAATCTTATGCCGAAGTTTAGAAATTCATATAATTGTGTGTAAATATAATGAGTTGTATTAATTCCTTCATTCTTACTGACATGTTCTTTTAGTTAAACACTTATTTTTAGTTATATCAGTTTTATATTAGTTGCTATTCTGGCCCAGAATTAGAATATGGCTAAGACTGCTATGAGAATGCCAGAGAACTAATACTGATTGATTTATCCATCCTTTTGTCCCAATTTCTCTGTTAGTATTCTTACTATATAACTGAATTTTACTCGACCAGCTTATCTAACTTTTAATTATTTGTTCCAACTACTGACAAACCTGTATCACATTTATTCTACATATATTATACCATATTCCATCAACCTATATTCTAGTTTTGCTATCATTTATTACTTTATGTGAGGACATATGATCAAAAAATATAATGTAGTTTATTAAATTATTACCCTTCATTAGCATCCAGTTAATGTCAAACCATTTTAATCATCGGTGCTGACTGTGTTTGTGGTATGTGTGATGACTGTATTGTCCTTTTGCCTCATCTTCTCAGACTGTTCAGTATTTTGCATCCTTTATTAATCAATTTTTTTTTTTTTTGTAATTAAATTTATAATTAATTATCTATTTCTGATCAATTTTCTTTGCCTTTAGTAGACGCTTACCTTCAGGAGTGGTATGTACCCCAGGAAAACGTAGAATCTTATTATTAATAATGAAAAAAAAACAATCTGAAAGAAATGTTTCACTTAATTTGGATTCTAGTCTATTACTGCAAAATTTTTTTCATAGTGTTTTTGCTCTATTATAGCCAAATTAGACTGAAATAATCAAATTATTGTACTTAATAAAGTGTAGATTTTCATAAATTTTAGAGTAGATTATGTGTCTTCTAAGAAGTTTTTATTGTAATATTCAAAAGGTTGCTATAGATAAGTTGAAGTTTTTCAGATTAATTAGATTTATTAAGATTACAGAATAATTAAACAGCTTAGAGACATTGAAAGTGATCTCCTCATATGGATGTTTAGTCATGGTTATGTTTCACTTTAATAGATTCATTTTGTGAAGTATTTCTGAAAAAAATATTTAAATTGTTGAAGTCTGTGGTCATCTGTAATACATTTTTCTTTGCTGATCCCAACAAAAAATAATAGGGCATCAAAAGTCCTAAATGTTCTTTGAGATGATTCAACATCTAAAGACACTATAGAAGGTTTGTCCAAACAATACGCAGAATTTTTTAAGCTTCCAGGCTTTATAAGTCCATTATTCAAAATCTTTTTTTGTTGGTACAGTTGTTCCTAATCTGTGTTTACATTGGTAGCCATATTGGATGTTTGTTTATTATTGGCTATCAAAAAGGTTACATGTGTTTTGTTATGGTGGGCGATTTTTAACTTGTGGAGAAGATGAAACAAAAGAATTTGCATTAAATTTTGCTTTAAGAATGGAATAAAGTGTAGCATCTCAATGGAAATGTTGAATGTTACTTTTGGCAATTCTTCTGTGAATAAAACAAGTGTTTACAAGTGGTACAAATGTTTCCAAGAGGGCTGTAAAGATGTTGAAGATGATGAGCTTCCTGGACATCACAGCATATCAACAACCGATAATGTTAAAAAAAGTGAAGAAAATGATTATGAAAAATCACTGAATCACTATCAGATGGTCAATAAGGATTACTTCCTGGAATTTCTATGCTGTTTGCATAAATGGCAGGAAAAAATGCCCAGATCTGTGAAGAAACAATTCATGGCAATTGTACAACGATAATCTACCTGCTCACAATTCTCTGCTTGTTCCTGAATTTTTGGCCAAAAACAACACTGTTATGATACTTCAGCTTTCGTATTTGCAGACATGACTCCCTGTGATTTCTTCCTATTCTGCAAGCTGAAAAGAAGTATGAAAGATCGCCTTTTGCCAACATTGAAGATATAAAGACAGAATCTTTGAAGGAGCAATACGGCATACCAAAATTTGTGTTCCAAAGATGCTTTGAAGATTGGAAAAAGCGCTGGTCCAAATGTATTATTTCTGAAAAGGTGTATTTTTGGGAAAAAATGAAATCTCCTTTTCCTTTTTTTGATCAAATGTTGTACAAGTGATACTGTTGATCATGTTAGCTGCAGTGAGGTACAGTGTCACCTTGTTCGAATTAAGCATAATGATCTGAGTTGACTGATAAAATTAATGAAAATGTTAGAATAACATAGAATAACTTTTTTAAAGGAAAATAGTGTTGGGGGTCTCTTGTTTTAACTATGAGGGATCTCAGTTGACCTTTGTTATATATTCTAGAGATTAGTGTATTCAAATAAATGACTCCAAACTTCATCTGAAAAAAGTCATAAGTTTTATGAAGAAATATAGTAAAAAAAAAACTTTTAAAAAAATCACAGTATTAGTACTTAAACTTAAACACTTACACTTAGTACTTAGGATACTTAAACTTACTGCACTTTCTGAAATGCTGAAAGTTTTATGCCTATGTACATTTGCCATAATTATGTGTATTTTACTATCTGTGTAAGTATATTAATCAAACAGTTATTCACATTAGTAAATATTGGGACAGAAAACAATAGAACATAATTTAGTTATAATCTGTATTAATATATTAAAAGTATATTATCTACTTTTTCATTTGATTCTGGATTCTGGGTATTTATCAATACATTCAATTCCAACTGATTTTAAAATTTTTATTTGTTTTTTAAGTTGATTTCAATAAAAAATGTTAACTGTTAAATAATGTTTTTATTTAAATTCAGAATCTGATAGGAAGCTTTATTATAACAAACTATTTTGTGCCGTTCCTGACTGTTTTTTAAACAGATCAATATCAGGTTCTTACATTCTGCGTAGAGTGTGCATAATAAAAGTTATTGAAAATTTACTATATATTTAATTACCTGTATTTGGTCTCATTCATTATTTTGTATGCAAAATACTACATTTGCTATAGGGAATAATGAGGCTGTACAATGTGCAGAATCAATTTAAAACCAGAACAACTAGTAAGTTTTAAAAATTACATCGTAGTTACTGACAATAGAAAAGCACAGAAGTTATTGTTTCTTTTAATCTTAGATGTTTGAGAACATTTATTCTGTAGTTTAATTACTAATTTTAGATGTATTTTGCAAGATTTCCCTTTTATGAAGATACGCTTCCTCATTCAAAACACTTGCTATTTGTTATAGTAGGACAATTCTTGAGTAATCTTTGTAAAGTGCTCTTTTAATATATTAAATAAAATAATCAGTGATATTTGTTTTGTGTAAAATTGTTTGCATATTCATCCAATATTTTACTCTCAGAGTGATGCTTCTGTTTGTATGCCTTTACCAGTCTCTTACTTGCAAAAATTTAAAAGTTTTCCTTATTTACACTCATTAAACATACTTTGTCTCCATGCTTAAGTTCCTTGTGAAGCAGATTTGTTTCAATAGAAAAAATAACAAAAGATCTATTGGAGAAACTATATGGTGATTTTTAGAAAAAGGAATATAAGAACTAAAAAAAAAAAAAAAATCAATAGTGTTCTATGGAGTAGGCGGAGGAAGTCTCTTTACACTGTAATAAGTCCAGCTTAATCAAGAGCTGTACTGCTGCCAATTCTCACCACTGATATCGCTCACTGTTGCTGGGTAAGATGGGGAGGATAAGCCTTGGTTGGGATTGTCTGGTGTGTTTATTTGTGGTGGGATGACTTTAGTTGTAGTTGTGGAACGATGACAAATATGAGTGCATTCACTGTCGAAGAGGGTTTATAGATTGTGTGAGGGTCCATGATTGTCCACACACTGGTAAAACACTGGAGAACATTATGAATGACTTCTTTGTGTATTTTGGGAAATCATCACTTTCACAGTAAATATTACTGACATGGGAGAAGAAGGCATTTGCAGCAGGAGTATTCTTGATGGCCACGCACTGGGAAGCTAAGCACTTGAGCTGAGTCATGTGCTGCTGTGAAGGTAATGATTCAATGATCACAAATGTAATCAGCAGGCAAATGTTCTGCAGATCAGGCATTCCAAGATCGACAATGTGATACCATATGTGGAAGGACTTGAGAGCTAAATGAAAAAAGTGGAAATAGCCACAGTTGAGCGAGTTGAGTTGAGTGACAGTGATCTTGATTGATGTGTTCATGTATGTCAGATATTACTTGAATGCTTTTAAGAGCAAACAATAAAAATAATGTCATGTTCTTAGATGAGTGTGTGATTTATCAAAGCTGTTATAACTGAATTTTTTTTTTCTGGGTGAAAGATAATATTTTCATTTTTTTTGAGGAAATCGAACACCATCCGCCTCATGTTGTGATTTGCTGGGATGACAGCTGAACATCTCCTTGGTCCTTATTTTTTCAGTGGCACAATTAATCAGCACAGCTTTTTGATAATGATCAACAAGTAGTTGCATCCAGAATTAATGGCAAAAGGGATCGCTGACATCATTACGTTTCAGCAAGTCAGTGCTCCAGCACATTTTACTTCGAATGTCTGCAGACACCTCAATGAGATTTTTCTGTATCGGGATTGTATGTAGATCAGACGAGTTATTGGCTCTGTTGCTTTTGCCAGCAAGAAGCCCTGACCTCACCAACACTGACAATGCACTCTGTAAAAGAAGAGATCCGAAAACTCGGATACATCAACATCAAGCAGCTCCGAGATGTTGTTTGATCAGTATTTAAAATGATCACTCCTGATATGCTGTTGTCATACAGCTATGCTTTGAATTTGGTGAAACCTACACAGATATTTTAGATCTATAGAAGTTAAGATGCACCTGTAATAATAATAATTTCATAACTAGCATAAAGAGACTTTCTGCACACCCTATTCTTCGAATGGAAGAAGTAAAACTGATAGCTCTACAGTGAAGTCAAAAACATTTTTTTTGAAAGAAATTTTAGATCTTTTTAAACAGATCTCACAAGTTAACTAGTTTTTTGGGGGGATTTTGTATCTAATTGAGTTTGATTTAAAATAGTTTTGATTTTATTTGATATTTACTATTATCCTTCTGCCTGTATGTTTATATCTTTCAACATAAAATAGTAGTTAGAAATTTTATTTTGTTTAAGGTAAAAATAGAAAATGTAATGAAATATTTTATTTCAAAATGTATGAAAATGTAGTTTGATGGTATTAAATAGAATATCAAGAGAATATCAGTGAAAATGCTACAGTTCTAATTATTTCTTACTAAATGGTTTGAATTTTTATGTTTGTATTAAGTAAAAAAGAAAATTAAGTTTTTTTTTTCATTTCTGATTGTTAATCAGGAAGTAGATTTTGTTAAATAATAACTACTTATAACTGGAATTATTACTTCCTTGCTAGCTGATCTTTTTGTTTATATACATTATTATAAGAGAGCTTATCTGTATCATATGAATTATTCGCAAAGGCCATTACATGAAATTAGTGCTTAGTTATTACGAATGTAACTTTAACTTCTTCCATACGAGTACATTACCAAAATTCATGGTGAAATGGTATGTGTTATCCTTTTATGCCGAATGTCTTGGCTTTGAATACTGGTAAACTCGGTAGTTTTCAAACCTCATACTTACATGGTGAGTTATTCATTTATTAAAATGTGCCGACCTCCGTGGCCGAGTGGTAGCGTCTTGGCCTTTCATCCGGAGGTCCTGGGTTCGAATCCCGGTCAGGCATGGCATTTTTCACATACGCTACAATTCATTCATCTCATCCCTCTGAAGATATACTTAATTGTGGGTTCCGGAGGTTAAACAAAAAAAAAAATTATTAAAATGAATTCAAAGGCATGTTTAACGTTTCTTTTCATAGTGGATGTTCAGTGAAGTACGTTTACTCAGATGTAATTTTAATTTTGCTAATGTAGAGAATATATTAGGCAGTTTCTGTGAATGGTTTGTTAAAGAAAATTGCTGTTGATTCTTTAATGTGTGTATGGTTCCCTGATTTTGGGCTAATTAATTGTAAATAAAATACAGTTATGACATCAACAGAGTTTATGTTATGTTCTGATTGGTTTATTTTTTTAACTTTTGTTATCAGCTTTTTCTTATGCTGCCTCTTTTTTGACACTTATATTGCAATTACAGGCAGTTGTGAACATGAGTTGTCTTACCAAATAAAAACATCTCCCGCTTATCGTGAAGTAAATCTGACCGTAATCTTCTTTAAGTATATATTAGTATTTAAAATCGAATAGTAAAAATTAATAGTAAATTAAATAGTAAAAATTAAATTGAATAGTATTTAATTTTTTTTTCAGTCAACAGTAACTGGTCCATTTACAATAGTTTTCAGCATTTTTTCCTTACTTTATACTTAGTCTGGAGATTCTAGATGATATCATTAACAGGTGCAGCATATTGCCGTATTCAATTTCTTTTATCTTGTACTGAATTCTGTATTTATAATTTTACTAATTCCTTCTGTTTTCACAAAAATCTTTTTACTTCTTATCAACTGTGTTTTTAATTATATGTGCTAGATCTGTTTTTTCGTAGCTATAACATCTCTCAATGTGACTGGATGAATCTGGTTTATCTGATGAAAAAATGTGTAGAGGTTGGTAAAAATTAAATAGTAAAACATTATAGGAGTGTTAGTTGAGGTTTAGTAGGGGTTAATCTACAAAAAGTGAATTAATTTGGTTTATGGGAATTTGTCAGCTGCTAACTTGTGGTTCACCTGTGTCCCCTGCTTGGCAGTTTCTAGTAGTTAGTGGGGCAACTGTTTTTTATTGAGGTCTCACTTGAGTGGCAATTCTGGGTGCTGTTTCTTACCTCTGATTACAAAAACACTCAGTTTTTAATTGTGGTCCTATCAGTTAAAGACTCCTACTCTTGCTTATCTAATTGTTGTCAGTTATTGGTGTTTGTGTATATGAAAAGTGTTAAAGAACACAGTGATCAGTTAGCTTATCAAAAGTCCAAATTATCATTTAAAATGTTGTGTTCATGAATTGTAGATTCTACTTTTAAGAGAAAGCAGGTAATAGTTTGACAATGTGAGGTAGTGAAAATGATGTTAAGAGACTGTTCTTCCCAAATCCTTGTGAAAATTTTTACATGTGTCCTCAAATTGGTGTAATCATTGAGACTTAACCCTCATTATTAAAAAGATCAATAATGTATGTTCTTGGGCTTCTGTACAACTCATGCTGATTAGGTCTTCTCAAAAATCAGCGTACAGTGACATGTACATTACAATTGGTAAGTATGTTGTATAATAATTCCTGAATATTTTCTATTTACTCGCTTCACTCTCAGTTGCTTATTCTATAATAAACTTCTTACACCGATTCTCCTCCTGCAATCTTCACTCTATTAAGTTCCTTACGCTCTCCATCACACACAATAATTATCTAAAAAGAGTTCTCTATTTTTAAACTTCTGCTTGGATGTAAGCTTTTCCTGTTTTATTCAGTCCCTGTTACTTCCATTATTTTATTCTATGTTTATTTTTATTCAAATGCAAGATGATTTTGGATTACAAAATTTTCCTCCTAAATAAAAATGTCATAGGCGAGTAACCATGCTCTTACTTCTTACCTTTCTATTCCTTTTCCCAAGATTATAAATAACAATTTTTTTTTTTTTGTTTAACCTCCGGAACCACCATTAAGTATATCTTCAGAGGAATGAGATGAATGAATTGTAGCGTGTGTGAAAAATGCCATGCCTGACCGGGATTCGA
>JAAAKQ030495021.1:0-20986 GCA_010016005.3 Zanna intricata
TTTCTTTGGAATCATGACAATAATACTCTTTTTGAAGTCTGACGGAACTTCCCCTTTTTCATAAATATTACACACATTATACTTTATGCAAGAGTATAAGCAAAGTCAACCCCGTTCATCCGTCACCCACGGGACTGAGTGATGGTCGGAACAAAAAACGGTTGCTTTTTGCTTAGTAAAAAATCATTATTTAAACTGAAAGAAAATTTAAGACCGGATATATTATGTGGCATTCTAAAGAATTTTAAATAAATAAGAAGTATTTAATTTTATCTGCGTGTGGTGTTATCGAGCGAAATATTTAGTTATTAATGAAGAGATAAACAATATAAACTCGTAATACTATACTGTGTTATTATGAGTTTACAAACAACAACAAAATAAAATTGTAGTTTTTTTTTTAAATAAAAAGTTCATAATGCAAGCAAAACACAGTACGTAAATTGTACACAGTACAGTTAATACTGTACTTTTTTTAAAAACCATTGTACATATTTACAACGGTTTAAAAAAAAAAACACTTCATATTGATTTCTTAATCTCAGTTAGCATAATAAAAAATAACTGTACATCAAAACAGATTTATTGTAAATTGAAAAAGTATTGAAAGTTTTTTTTTGTTGTTTTAAAGTTGTAATTCTATCCTTTGCCAACATAATACCAGTAACATTTCAAATCTTGAAACAAGAGTAAATTTGTAATTTAATTCTGTCTCGATATTAGTTACGGTCGGTCGGGTTTCAGACTGTTATCTTCAACTAGTTTTTTAAATTTTACCGCAGATTTGTTGCCAGTAGCATCATCGGCCGACAATTTTCCCCCAGCAATGGCGACTTCTCGAACTCCACGGCACTTCTTTCATCTGTGAAGCCATCCCTCACTCGCTATAAATTTTTCATCTTTCTCCTCCAATTCTTCTAAAGAACTATTGATTTTTCTTTAATAATGGGTGCGGCTCCTTTTTGACGTTCTCGACAGAACCGATGCAGATTTATGCTCTTTAAGAGATTTCGGCTTTCTCAACATTTTTCGGTTTTTTAATGCATTTTCTTCCTCGGTGCACGAATGAAACATAAAACATTGTTTTTTCTTTCTCGACATTATGTATGATATATTATTATTGTAATAAAATCAATCAATGCATGTTCGAACACTCATCTGTTCCAGTAACCATCGGTAAGTTCTCGGTAATCCTCTGTACGTTCCACGCTTTCGTGATATCCTATTTGAACCTAACAAAACAAGATTTCGCCCTCACACAGTTACTTTCCGTTACATTATTCAAATAGGCTACTCATAAATCAAATAGGCTACAATACGAAGCTATTCGTCATGTCATCCATATGATTCAGCTGTGATCCAGCTTTCAAAGCTGAGTTTAGTTAGTACCAAGCACCGCCGCCAGATTTTTTTTGGTAACTATGAATTGCGAAGGAATACCAGTTACGTACCTCCCATGAGGTCTTCATGGGGAAATTATGAGCTCAAAGCAGGTTCCGCAAGATTTAATTAAATGCGTATGTGTGCCTATCCCCTACCGACTAAACCTCCTCTCACTGATTATGCCCCCCTAGAGTTCGAGACCCAGCAAGACCTGTTTATTTTTTCCCCTTTATTTTACCTTTTTACCTCTTTACTTTTTTTCCCCGACAGGGAGTCTTATTCTTTAAGACTTTGGGGGTTGGCGTCCCCACGGCCCTACCCTCTGCAGCTTTTCTTCCCACTACACATTGAGCTGTAGAACACTTTACACCAAAAACTCTGCACAAATTACAACATATACAACTTCAGAACTACACAACAACATTCTACACTACTTCTTCTTACACATACACTCGGTGATGTTGCGACACCTAACGAATCGCAATCGTAACACAAGGTGGAAACTATCGAGCCAATGGGCGAATGGTTCTACGTAGTGAGTCTCGAACGATTTCCTCTGAGCATCTGGGCGAATCCAGACGAACCCAGATGTAATTAGCGTTAGCTCCTGTACGCGTGCGTTCTGCTGGAGTGGTCCGTTATATTGCCGGTACTCGTGGGACCAAAATTTCAAGTCCACAAGAAAATTTTATGATGGTTGGTGGTCCATCTGAAAAAACTACCAATAGTAGTCAAGTGAAAAGGCCTCACTCGGCGATGTCCGATGAGGAAAAAAATATCATTGAAGAGAATACTGTGAATGGTGTTGCGTACCATCCATAGTACAAAAGTATAAGATTTATTTTGCTTAAAAATAAGCAGGAAGGAGGCAGCCTTCAAAAGGTCTCTGCATTCTTAATAAATAAATGTATAACTGGTTTAGGTGGCTCAGCAAAAAGTCCGGAAATTAAGAGATGGCTCAATTTTGGTCAAAGAGAACGCGGGTTGGAAGATCCCACACCTTCACTTATAATAACTTTTCCGGTACCACCAGAAAAGATAAAAGTGGGTTACCTGTGGGTTCGGGTGCGATCTTCATCCCCAATCCACGTCGATGTTTTCAATGCCAGGGGTATGGCCATACTACATCTCGCCATAAAACTGCAATTTGCGCTCGATGTGCCAAAGAAGGTCACAATGATACCGACTGCCATAAAGAAGAAAAATGTGCTAACTGTGGGGGAACACATTCAGCTCGATCTCGAGATTGCCCATCAAAAAAGAGAAGACAATCCTAAAAATCTGTACCGAGCAAAAGATTTCCTTTCCAGACGGCCGTAGAGAATACAAAAAGACCCTTAGTGCACGAAACCTCGTTAAACCGGACATCACTTTCGCCGCTGCGACAGCAAGTAAAGCTCCTGTAAATGTAGGCAACAATGCGGATCCTGCAATGAACTGAAAAAGCTTGTTCAGATGTTATCTGATAAAGTTGCTTCTCTGACTGCAACTATTACGGAGTTATCGAAGATGAATAGAAAGTTAGTATTTTTTTTCTCATATAGTGTAAGTGTCTGTGTGCGTGTGTGAACGTGTTATGTACTTGTGTTTCTTTTTTGTAGGTTAAGTATGTGTGCATGTCAGTGTTAATTAACTGCTTCTTGTTTAGTATCTCTTCCACGAACTCTCGGATGTTCTCCTCCTGAAACAACTTAATAAAAACCAAAAAAATCTATACAAACTTCCCATTCACTCACTCACTTAGTCACTGTGTCATCATTTCTACCTTTTTCATACTCTTTTTCTTTTCTTTTTTCTAATATATGTGTTTTTTGTACATTTTTTTGTGCAGGTATGTGCCTGTACGTATTCACGCCGGGGGTTCAGGAGTCTTTGTGCGTCCTCATCGCCGCCCATCCCTGCAATCAGGGACGCGCGACGATTCAGAAGGAGGCTGTCACTTCCTCCGACTCATCCGTGTGTGCATGTGTGTGTTGCCGTCGAGGCTTCGGGATTCCCCGTGCGTCAACATCGCCGCCCATCCCCACAAGCAGAGACGCACGATGACTCAGCAGAGGGCTGTCCCTCCCGCTCGACCCCCACTGACCATCGCCGTGAGTTAGTCCCGGGACCACTTCTTGAACTCGCTCTCCGTAACTTGTAGTATCTCTGTGATAAGACACTCTGCTACCCTCCAGTTGTCCTCGCTCCTCGGAATGTGATTCACGATGTTTTCTGGTGTGATCCATTCGAGATGGACCTCCTCCTTTAGCGTCTTCCACCTCTCGCAAGATAGAATACATGTTCTGCTGTGTCTAACTCCCCGCATTAGACACAGCCTTGCACCTCCCTGCGCTTGAATTTATACAGATAAGAGCCAAAACCATCGTGGCCGGAGAAGAACTGAGCGAGGTAGTAACTGACCCCCCCTATGCCTCCTCACCAACCACGGCCCTAATTCTGGGATGAGCCTATACGTCCATCTCCCAGTTGTCGCTTCGTCCCACATCTTCTGCCACTCCTGCAACCACTTCCTCGCAGAGGATTTATCACGGCCGTCATACCTTAATGACCTCTCAGCCTGTAACCTGATCGGCGGTATGGTGCACGCCGCTATGGTGAACCTAGTCCTATAGTCCCAATTATCCTAATATTGGCCCTGCGCGTGAAGGCTTCCATTCTTTTGATATTGTTTTTACGCTTCAGTCCAGACCTCCAAGAGGGCACAGGGTACAGAAGGACCGCCGTCGCAGCTGCAATCAAGAGCCGTCTTTTTTCGGCCCTAGGCTCCCGTTTGTTTGACATGAGTTTATTTACTAAGTTTACGGCTCGTTCAGCCTTGGCTGTTACCTCTTCCACATGTTTTGTAAATTCTCCGTTCTTTGATAGCCACACCCCAAGGTATTTAACATGGGGGAGGCCATGATAGCGGTGTCTCTCACTCTCAATTCAAATCGGTGCGATTTTCCTTCTGACCATGGAGTCACCACCTTTCATCTTCTCGGGGGCCAGGTCCAGGCCACGGTCCTTCAGCTACAAGTCCACGGCGTGCACCGTGTCCTCTGCTATTCTGGAGACTTTAGTTTCTGTTTTACCTGACACTAACACCGCCAGGTCGTCGGCGTAGGCGACAATCTTAACCTGTCCTCCAAACTTCATGTTGAGGAGCTCATCAAACATAATATTCCACAACAGTGGACTGAGGGATGATCCTTCGGGGACCCCCTAGAAACCTTAAAGAGCCATTCTCCAATCTCGTATCTGTTTGGAGCTCCTTCTCCCAGAGGAAGTCCCTGATCACTTGCAGCAGGTACGGGCTGACTCCTGTCAGCCCGTACCTGCTGAAAGGATTGAGAAAGAAAGGATTCTTTCTGAGTGCTTCTAATATACCCACCCCCGGGACGCTGTTAAACTATTGCGCACGTCCAGGAGAACCGTCAGAGGAATCCTTCTAGTCCTCCAGGAGCCCGCAACGTATTCTTCCTTCCATGTTAAAACCTTCACAACGGCATCCGTCGTCGAGCGCCCCGGGGCAAAGGCGATTTGACAGGAGGACAGCCCACCCGATGCGCTCACCTACTCCCAGAGACGATCGGCGATCAATTTCTCGTACACTTTCCCAAGGAAGGGGAGGAGGCAAATCGGGCTGTATGCCCCCTTTGCCGCACCATCTGTCTTCTTCAGGAGGAATACCACCCTTCCAACTATTCGGGAAGGTACCCTCCCGCATGACCTTGTTAATGTGATCCAGTACCCACGAGTGAAGCTTACAAAGAGTTTTCACCAGCACTCCGGGCACGTCATCCAATCCCGGAGCCTTAAAATTTCTAATTCTCGAAGCAGCGAGTAGAAGCTCCTCTTTGGTGAACCTTATCGGCACATGTTCCTCGATGGGGAAATCCATCATCTCTCCCTCCGGGAAATGTTTCCTGGCAGCGCACTCAGCCTGCTCCCTCGTGAGCCTGGGGTGGTGGAGAACCAAATCGTTTCATTGCCACTTTGCAAGCCATGCTCCAGGGATCATCGTTCAGTTTTTCTACCAGATCCAGCCACATTTCTTCTTCGAGTTCTTATTTGGTGGCATACTGATTTCTGACTTTCTTAAACTGTTTAACCAAGTCTGAAGCAGCCTCCGACTGATATATCGTGGAAGCGCCCATCGTGGCTCTTCTTAACTGCTCGATGTGCGCTGTCCACCAGTAGGTTCTTCTTTTACGGCCCCCGGTCTGAGGCCTGATCTCGCCGTTGACCTCCGAGATTATCCACAGGAACTCATCTGGGGACGCATCCTGGTTTGCTGATGACCTGTCGTATACTACCCTGGAAAACAGCGTCGCTTGGTCCTTCCTAGCCCTCCATGTGGCCCTACTTTTCTTGCTTGATGGGGCATCCATGGCGATATCTAAGATTATACCCACATGTTCACTGAGCATATCCTCGTCGAGGATCCTCTACGTCTTTACCCTTTCAACTATCCTGTCAGTGACCGCGGTCACATCTACAACCGAACCAATCCCGCGTCCGATGTATGTGGCGACCCCGGGTGTGTTCAAAGATGTTAGGTTGAGAGCCCCCAACATCTCCGAAAAGCGGTGGCCTCTGGCCGTGGACCGGAGTTTCCCAAGATCCCTGGCCTCCGCATTGAAATCTCCAAGCAGCAGAATATATTTATTTATGCCTGCCACCGCATCCTGGATATCACCTAATTGGACTTCAAAATCTTCTAATGCACGGTTCGGAGAATAATAGCAGCATACGATGGCGCAACTGGCCAAAAAGTTAAATAAAAGTTTAACTTTTACAAAAGTACACAAGCACAAAAGTAAACCACCAAATAAACTCCCTGTTAATGGAACCCGTACAACAGCTTCCTCTGGGATGTCATCTTCCCATTTATTTAAATCTCCACCTCCAATACCACGTGTACTGGAGGATATGGTAGCGGAACCGCCTGATCCCAGAGCATCCGATTTCCAAGAACACATGTATTTCCAAGAAATACTTCTATTACAAACAGATGTGGTTACATTCAGAGGCTATGTCAGTGAGACATACGATTGCCTGTTAGATAACAGAGAGAGTAGTGGTGTCGCTATTTTCATGCGAAATGAGGTTCTGCTAGAAGAATACCACTAGCTACACATATTCCTGCTATTGCTGTTAAAATTACGGTCCCATTTAAATTGCGTATTTGCAATATGTATTTCTCACCAAACTTTGAGTTCAGTGCTCTAGAAATTTCAAATCTCCTCGCCCAAATACCATCGCCGGCGATAATAGTAGGAGACCTTTGAGCCCATTATGATTCCAGGGGCTCATCTTTTTGTTCCCCTCGAGGAAGTATGATAAACCGATTGACACAAGGTTTGGATCTTAGTCTACTGAATGATGATTCATACATATTCATGTCCTCATCGTCTGGTGTACGGTCAAAAATCGACCTCTGCTTGTGTACACAGAATTTACTTCTACGTCTTACTTGGTCTACTAGTGATGACCTTCACGGCAGTGACTACAGACAAATTAATATCGAATTTGGTGTCGACCGCAAGGTAAATAAACGTCCACGAAGATGAATTGACGAAAAGACAGATTGGAATTGTTACTACAATGCCTTCCCATCACAGTATGATGATGGTGCAGACGCTCTTGATGAACTTTCCTCCTTTATGTCTCTCATCCTTGAGAATGCTAATAGATATATTCCACAAACATCAGGAAACCCTAGATGTCCTTCCGTTCCACGGTGGAATGACGATTGCCAACACGCCATTAGGAAAAGACGGCAGGCGCTGCGCAAATTTAACCGCAGACCAACCAATGAACATCTTGATTTGTATCGTAAAGCGAGAACGGAATGTCGTCGAGTATTCTTAGACTCTAGGAGGAAGTCATGGAGGAAATACGTGGACATCATCACACGTACTACTTCCACGTCTGCTGCGTGGAAAAAGATCCGTACACTATCTGCGGATCACCAATAAAACTCATTCTCAGACTCATTCATAAGGGAGAACTTGTCACAACACCTTCGGCAGTAGAAATAACTTGGCAGATTGTTTCCGGTCGGTTTCCCTGACCTCAGCATACAGTAACGAATTTCAGAGGTACAAATTACAAATGGAATTATTATCTTTAAACGTTGATGAATCGGTCGGTGAATTAAACCTTCCATTATTATTCAACGAGTTATCTCACGCACTTATGAACTCCTGTGACACCTCTCCCGGACCTGATAACATTCGTTTGAGCATGCTCTCACATCTTCCTAATTCGGCGCTTCAACACTTATTGAATATCTGTAATAACTTATTTTAACTTATTTTCCTCCCAAGTTTTCCCTTATGTCTGGTCAGAAGCCATTGTCGTACCAGTACTTAAACCTAGTAAAGATAAAGCAAGCTCCTCAAACTAGCGACCTATTTCATAACATGCATAACACGCGTGTTATGCAAATTAATGGAGAGAATGGTGAACCACAGACTTACATGGCCTTTTATCTCCAGAACAGTGCGGTCTCCGACAAGGACGGTCTTCCGTTGACCATTTAGTGTTTAGGCGCTGACGAAGAAAAGCAAAACGCTTTTCTTCTCCGCCAGCGCCTAGTCGTCATCTTCCTTGATATTAGAAAAGCGTACGATACGGCTTTGCGACGTGCGATTCTTAATGAACTTCCCCATTCTTAAAGAATGGGGAATTACGGCCAATATGCTTGCATTTATTAGGGATTTCTTGAATGACCGAACATTCCGTGTTCGGGTTGGAGAGTCTATCGGGTAGCGTCATCTTGGAGAATGGAGTGCCTCAAAGAAATGTTATGTGCTACCTTATTTTCTGTAGCCATCAACAACATTACTAGATGTGTGCAACTACCAGTCTCATGTTCATTATTTGTTGACGATTTTGCTATATATATTACGTTCCGTTCAACAGCCACAGCAGAGAGATTACTACAGAACATAATGTCTCGCCTTGAAGCTTGGTCTAAGGTAACCGGCTTCATCTTTTCACCAGAGAAAACTAAATATGTAGTCTTCTCTCGGCTCCGGAAGCCTTCCATTCCGCAAATACTTCTCAACGGAGAACTGATTGCTGTCTCTCCTGATATCAGATTTCTAGATTTAGTTTTTGATAGCCGTCTTACGTGGGTGAAACACGTCAAAGAATTAAAAGTAAATTGTTTTAAACTTTTACATATACTTCGAGTCCTCAGCAACACAAATTGGGGAGCCGATCGTTTAAGTATTATTTATTTTTCTCTTTTATTTTTCTTTAGTTCGTTCCTGTTTAGATTACGGTTGTGTCGCCTACTCTTCAGCGCATCATACCGTACGTAAAATGCTGGATGCTATACATCATTCTTTTCTTTGCTTGTCACAGGAGCCTTTAAATCAAGCCCTGTCGTAAGCTTGCTTGCTGACTGCGATGAGCCATCACTTTGGGACAGACGGGAGCAACTTTTAGTATCCTACTTTGTCCGTCTCAACATCATCATTTTACTCAATGTTTTAGGTATTAAATACTTTCCTCTTGATAGGCGCCAAGTTTCTTAGCAGTCGACCAAAAATATCATATCACTGAACACTTCTCAAGAGCGTTTAGACTTATTTAAACGCGGTTTAGCCGAGTTCTTCGACGTTTTGTAACAGTAGACTGATGTGAGTGAATGATTCGTAGATAGCACGAAATCGACTTCCCCACAAATATTTTCACAGTTGCCAATTATAGTGAGAACATGATTCGTTTGCGACCTGCGGATCGGCGTTTTGGTTTCTACGGCTCGAGGTAAACGCCCTTCCCTTTTTTCTTTGCGGATACTTTTCGCGTCTCTTTTTTCTTCAGTCTTCCGCCGAACTTGCTTTTCAATTTCATAGCGTTCGTTACTGCCCACGCGCCGGTCTCCGTGGCTGAGTGGTAGCGTCTCAGCCTTTCATCCGAAGGTCCCGGGTTCGAATCCCGGTCAGGCATGGCATTTTTCACACACGCTACAATTCGTTCATCTCATCCTCTGAAGATATACCTTAACCGTGATTCCGGAGGTTAAACAAAAAAAAAGAAAAAGTTACTGCCCACGCCTTTTCGGTATAGGAATAATCGGGCGCGGTCACCCTCTGCCAGGCTCTTAAATATATATGGTCGTTAAATATATATGAACAATTAAAATATGATTTAATCTCTGTGTAGTTCCGACGATATTAATTACGCGATTTAATTCCGACAAATATAATTTGTTAAAATGATTACGTGCTTATTTCCCATTAAGATTACGCGTTTCAATTCATTTAAAGTAAAATATTGATATTCTTCATAATATTTTGATGTTATTAGCAAACAAGCACAAGCTAATAATTGTAAATTATTACTTTGAATAATAGTTTTCGATAACAATTCTTTAAAATGACTTATTGCTGCAGTAGCAACGTTATGAAATTAATTTTTACGTGAGCAAATTGTATAATCCATTCTTTTACCATTGAACTAATATTTGGATTAATAAGATCAATATCTGTTTGTGATATCGATTTATGTTGGAAAGCATAAAGATGATAAAACACTCTATTACTAGTTAAATTTTGATCAACCATCGCAACAACCTCATCTACAATTTTTTCTAAACAAAATAATTCCATAATAAACTTTAAGCAACAATTACTCACGATTATAGAAAGAAGACGTTGAAATTAATAAAACTGGGGAACACTGAAACAACACAATACAGTTTTCTATTAAAATAAATTAAAAACCTAAGTTTGTGAGACAGATGAAAGTGCGCCAATGAAAGCGAAAACCGTTTCATCTACAGGAAAAGTCGTGGGAACGGTTTTTGAGATTTTCATGGTGTGATATTACCTAGAAAGAACTATCACCGTTGCTGGCGAGTATAATTTCTTCACTACTGGACCTATCAAAGGGTGCTATTCAGGCTTCCACGCCTGATCAAAAAGAAAGCCGTTTCATCACAATAATTGGCTTTTCTATTCTTTTCTGTGTGCAATTTGAAGTTGTTTTAGGCATGATGATTATTATATAGTTGTAGGCAATAAAGCACAAAAATAAGTTTTTAAATTATTTATTAATCAACTGTAGTAATAATTTTAGTTCATTACTAGCTTAATTCATTTAAAATAATCATTTCAGCGAACAGTCAGAAAACTCCAAATTAATAACCGTTTAATAATATAAGTTCTTTTATATCGCTTACAATTTATGCGCTAATTAGTTCTTATAAATACAAATATTTTGAAATATGATTCAGTAATACTAGAAATTATAATTTTAATTGTAAAAATACTGAACGATACCAATTATTTTAGAAAAATAATTAGTTATAAATGACTTATTCCAGATAAAAGAAATTCCGATATAAGCGATGCTATATTTTCAGGATGATCTATATGTACACTATGATTACCTTCAACGATGTAATATTTAAAATCTTTAACGTCTTCAAATAAGTGACAATGGTATTTTTTAATCTCTGTGAATGCTTCTAAAGAGTCAAAAGCTGATATCAGTAGAAAAGGGCATTTTATATTATTAATAATATTTTTTTGTTGTTCGTAATTTAGAATATACGGAATAAGTAGTTTTAATCGTTGATCTGCAGAAAATGTATAACCGTTTCCAACTTGTTTTAGTGAACGTTGCAATAATGTCTTGGCTCCGGCTTCAGATAACGTATGATTTCTACCCGTAATGGTTCGTTTCAAAGCTTCATCGTATTTATACACGGGAGCTGTGTTTAAAAGCAATTTTTTTTCCAATTGAATCGTATTATTCATATATTTACTGATCTCTTCACTTGTTAATTTGTACGGAACTGGACTATCAAATAAAGAGTCTATAATTACTAATTTTATAACTTTATCGTTGAATAAGCCGGTAAAATATGTTCCTAAATGACCTCCCAAACTATGTCCAATGTAATAAAATTTTTCTAGCTTTAATTGATCCACAATTCTTTTAATTGTTTCAACATAATTTAACAACGCATAACTGAATCCTTTTGGTAAATGTGAAGACTTCCCGTGACCAGGTAGATCGATACATATATAATAAAAACTATTCTTTGGTAATAACTGAATTAAATTATCGAATGAGTTGGCATTATCTTGAAGTCCATGTACCAGTAAAACTGGTAAACTGTTTGGATCGCCCCACGTTTTACCTAAAACCAATAAAATAAGCAATAACTTAAACAAAACTTATTTACTTAATAGTAGAACGTATGAGATATTATTTTTAAAAACAAACATATTTACATTTACTGGTATATTATATATATTTAAGAAACTGTACAACTTTAACCTAAATTAATCTCAGTGAAATGAGTTATAAGATATGTCATTATTTCTTGTTGAAATTAAAGGGGATGGCATATTATACTTAAGTACGGGTATATCATGGATCTCGTTTAATAATATAAGAAAAATTATATTTAATTACTGAAAAAATATCTCATTTAATTTGTTGCGGTTTATAATTTTTTATTTTATATCATTCAAGTATATTAAGATTAGTTTCTGTGTGCCATGTATAAAATATGATTTTTTACGGCTATATATGTTCTCGTTTCTATAAGGTTTTTGCAAATCTTAATCCCACTGTGAGTACAACTTCTAAGAGTTCTTTATTTCTGTAAGTCCAGTCTCTTCAAAGTAGTATTTAGTACAGTCGCTGCAATTTAATAAAAAGAGACGCGGGTTGTTGTATTTCTCGGTCGGTGTTACGTTAATAACACCGACCGCGAGCTGCATGAAAATAACCGCAGTAAAATCATGCGAATATTTCTCGTAGTTTTGTGAAAAAATAAAAAGTTACCTTCTTCCTAAAAATGAAAAATGACGATAAGTTTATTTGTATGAGATTTATAGAAAACTAATAATGGTTAGCTACTTTAATGCGAGCAACTAACCTGCCGTTCCTCTCCCTGGTAAATCCTCTGAGATACATAATTTATACTGAAAATATCTTTTGGAAGAACAGTTTCCGTGTAATTTGAGAGAGATGCGTGAAACTGTGCTAAAGAATGAAGTACGTTTTATCAAAACATGTTTCATCATTTTTTGATTTTGTGTATTTCTTAATAATTATCAAAGTGCTTCTCTGTCACACAATCTGAAGTACATTCCATTTAGTATTAAAATAGAACATAAAAAGGTAAGGTAATGTTTGTATAAAAATATTGTAGTTAACAAATACGATATCGTAATGAACTATTTGGTTGTTATTTTTATACAAGCTTAATATTGTTGGTCGTTTTAAAAATAATATGGCATTTGTGTGAATTTTAAGGAGAAATAATAATATAATGCTCTAATAAAGTCATTTTTATTTTAAGTTTTAAAGTTTATTTTTGGCGATTTATTTATTCTTTAAAATAACCTTTGTTTTTATTCTCCCTGTATACTAGTATAAAATACAAATATACAATATTATGTACTATTAGTATTGTATACTATTTATATACAGTATACTATAAAACAGAAATATGCTAATCTGGTCAAATTTTGCATGTTGTGATTTTTGCTGATCTTGACATTTCATTATATCTCAGACATAAAAGCAGAATTTTATTGTAAATATAAGATTTTTACAGCGTACTTTTCATGCAGGTTCATACTTGGCACAGATGTGGAACTACACTGTTATTGCAACAACAAAATGGTACGAAACACACACATGCGATTGATTGAGTATTCTTATGTTGCATAACAGACCTCCCCATCCTGTATATTTTCACTACAAATGCTCACAGTCATACATCCAAGCAAAATGAATTACTATAAATCTGTCAAGTACGTTTACAAAACTAAGTAGTTTGCTCATGGAACTACTTAAAAGAAAAATTCAAGTGCGTGCTCAACTGATGCATTCAGGGCACCGATTAATTTACTATGTAGTTATGATGTCAAGTACTGATTCCAATGATGGAGAAGGAATCAAGTAAGACAATTTTGGGTTCATTCATATCGTGAAAAAAAAAAATCCTTCGCAGACTATTTGTAGCAGCGGAAGAGTTCTATGTACAAATTTGTATACTCCCACTTCATTCCATGCTTTTCTTTGATATCCTTCTGCAATTATCCTGATAATTTATAATTGTTTAACAGCGAGTGTTCTCAACGACAAAAAATTTATTGTCGTTGTTTGACAACAAATTTAGTCAATAACATATGCTCATTACTAATCTGAGATAAAATTTGGTAGACAGAAGTTATTAGGAAACCTGATAGCTTGGAACTGATATGCGACTGATTAATAACGAATTGTTAAGAGATAACGCCTGTTAGTTGAATGTGTGCCATTCACTTGAATTAAATTGGAAGTGACTCACAACTAACAGTGTGGTAATGCAAGTTATCAATCTTTTCAGTAGCCAGATTTACCGTACATGTGTATATATGTTTGTTTGATATCTCCAGACTGGTTGTAGCAGTTTGGATGAAATTTGAGATGATGATTTCAGTAAATGGGGTACTGCTGTCCATTTAATTTGATCACAGCTTCGTCAAGGGGACAGAAGGATAAAGAAGTCATTATTCAAGATTTTAATCAATGTATAGGTAAATTTTTTCATACAATTTAATGTCTTTTAGGTAGATAAATTTTTAGATAAATCAATTTCTGAATTTATTATTCATCGTATAAAATTTCATAACAATTTATTAATTCAGTCTGAAGATATCAAGAAAATCAACACATGAAAAAAAAAAAAGAAAAGAAATTGGGTTTATTATCCGAATCTTAAATGAAATTGACAAAATTCCAGAAATGACAGTAAAGAAAATAATATTGTTTGTTTTCATCTTTTTTAGAGATTTAAATAAAACCAAACACAATTACAAAGTATTTTGGCTATCTTAGGGGGATTAAATTATGTGAAAAGATTTACCAACTTTCTGAGTAAAACTTTGAAATAGGATCCATAAAGTCTGTATTATCTCCTTGCCTCATTGATAGATTGTGACCAAAATTAAAGGGTGTTAATAGCTCATATACAGAAATCATTGAGCTAAATCTTATTCCAATCCACACAGTCTAAAAGTATTAAGCAAAAAGCAGGTTAATTTTAAATATATCCTTCTGGAATTTTTCAATGTTAATTTTTTTTTCTGTAGAAGAAATGTCAAGATGTGTAAAAATCCTGACATGGTAAATTTGACAGGATTTAACAAAGCTGTTTTAAGAATGTTAAAACACTTTTAGTGTTTTAACATACACTAAAATAGTCCCGTGTTTTATTATATATTGATACACTTTTAGTGTATTGACAATATGATTCTGAATCTGTATGTTGATTTGTTCTTTCCATTCAAATAAACATAATAAATTTTTCATGATAATGACGCTGGTCAAATATTCTACGTTTATTGGAGTTACCATATTTTACAAACTATCTATTCATGCGAATAAAATAAATAACAATGAGAATTTGCTTTTTACATGTTGGCTAACCTGATGTCTTGACTGTATTGGTGTTTATAGTCAGGTACAATCTAACAAAAAAACTTTTCTTTTTATGAAACAATACCAGTTATTATGAATGTGATATACTCATTTTTTTTTCCATATCGGTCCAGGTGTAGCACTTCTATTTTTGATAAATTGTTATTATTTCTTTAAACCTTGACAAGTTGGTGCCCTTTACATATAATATTATTCTTTATTTTTTGGTTAATATTTAATCTTCAATATGTAATATCCTAGATTGAATTATGTATTATACAATTCAAAATAACTTGGACTGTATCTAATAAATCAGGCAGGCAAAGGGTATTAATACTAGACCAAAATATATTAACTTGTAATCGAACAGAAATGTTTTATGTTCTACTTAAAATCTTCGGTTACAGAAAGTTTGGCAAAAAATAAATAAGTGTATAATACTTCTTCTTTTTTTTTTTTAACCTCCAGAACCACCGTTAAGGTATATCTTCAGAGGATGACATGAATGAATTGTAGCGTATGTGAAAAATGCCATGCCTGACCGGGATTCGAACCCGGGACCTCCGGATGAAAGGCTGAGACACTACCACTGTGCCACAGAGGTGGAGTGTATAATACTGATGACCAGGAGATTAGTATTTACTCATTTTTCACAAAATTGACCTTTCTTCAGATAATACACAGATGGTCTAGTGATCTGCATAAATTTTCATTTGTTGGCTTAATTCAAAATAATCATACGTTAAAAAAAAAATTAAATAAAAAGTAGTTTTTATAAATTCAGATTATTATTAACTTTCCCAATATATATATATATATATATATATATATATATATATAGAGTAATAGCAATAATGGAACCCAGGACACAGAGTATCTCAATTGATTTATAGAATTATTATTACCTTACCTTTAGAAAATTTGTTTAGATTTGCGATTTTTAAAAATATTAATTATAGAACATATGATAATACAGTCCCTATGTCATCCAAGTTTTTAAAATATTCATAAAATAAAGAAGGCTTAGATGAACATAATCAAAAGGAAAATATCTTCTTCTTTTTTTTTAAAAAAAAAAAAAAAGGAAAACTGAGAGCATTATAATTTTATAAAAAATTTAAAACCTGAAATAAGTTTAAATTCATAATTTACTATATATATTTAATTAGACTGGTTAGCTTGATGTTTTTACATCTAGTATTTCCACTTATCCATTTTGAAGAGCAGTATAACTTGAATGGAGTAGGCTTTTTCTCTAGAATTCTCTGCAATTGCTGAAAAAAAACAAACTAAAAACTGTTTGTTAATATAGTTATGTAAAACAGGTTTGAAATTATTAAAAAGCAATCTTATGAAAATACTAATCAATAATAAATTTACTAAAACTTTCAACTAAATAAGAATAAATTGGGTTATAAATATGTTTTTCATATTAACTGTGTTTTACTTCTTACGTTTGAATCATTATTTAAACAATCTGTTTTCATGGTAAAATATATGAAACAAGACCAAACTACATTGTTTTAACAAAAATCAAAGCTACATGTTTCATCCTCCAGATCAATTGCAAATCTTGTTGAAATAATTTATTATTCCTACTTATGTTTCTGTATAAAATATATTATCTATAAAAAAAAAAATTCTGCTTAACTTGATAATGCATAGAAATGCTAAGAATTTTTTTTAACTTCCGCTGTGAAAAGTTTGTTAACAGTTTGAAAAAAAAATGAGATTAATAAAGATTTCTTAATAAATTGTTTAATGAAAGATTAATAAATTAATAATAAGATAATGTATCTTTTTCTTTCAAAATTACATTTTTTGAAAATGAAAATTTTAAGTGAATATAATTCGGTCTAGGATGGTATATATCCTAGACTGAATATCATTTTCTTTAGTAATACTTTACAGTAGTTTTGGAGGCTAAACAGATAAAGAAAGAGAGGATGGTATATAGTGAACAAAATATATAAAAAATGAGATTAATTTTTTTTTTGTCTTCATTCAATTGACTGGTTTGATGCAGCTCTCCCAAGATTCTCTATCTAGTGCCAGTCGTTTCATTTTGGTATATCCCTAACAATTTGTTTTACATATGCTGACGTCACGAATACCATTTTGATGACTGGATGATGATTATTTTTATGCATTAATACAGAAATTATTTAAATGTGTGCAGAGAGCCACATTTTCTTGGAAAAAATACAGCTGTAGTTTTCCATTGCTTTCAGCTGCGCAGTACTTAAAAGATTGAGTATTGCTGCTATGGCCGTTTAAATATGACCTACGCCCTTAACAACTACTGAAAGGGCTGCTGCCCTCTTTCAGGAATCATTCTTTATCTAACTCTCAACAGATACCTCTCCGACATGGCTGCACCTTCGATCCAACTACTCTGTATCACTGAGCACACAAGCCCCTCACCATCGGCAAGGTCTCATGATTCGTAGAGAGAGGTAAATAAGGGGGATGAATACATAAGAGGGAAATAAATAACAATGCAGTAAAAAAACTGTACTTATAACTAGTAAAATAAATTTTAACTTATTTGTTAAACATGAAGTTAACGAATAATGATTAGTTATTTACGGTATATTTTACTTTAAAACTTTCATTTGAACTGGTGTGTAAAAATGAGTTTAAAAAGTTTGTAATAGCTGGAATTGTTTCATAAAGCGATTGTAAAGAGACCAATTCCGAAATTCGGCAAGAAAAGCCAATTAGTTAACACATCAAGTTGAACAACATGTAAAAAATAAATTCTCATTGTAATTTGTGTTAAACTCAAAAAACTCGGGTGAATTATATTTGATTAAAGCTATAATAATAATAATAATAATAAAAACATTGTGCTGATCTGAAAGGAAAGAATAAGAGAGATGTCATAATCATATCACCCTAAACAAACTATAAATATTGTAATTTGTTTGTAATATAAAAATGTTTTGTACTTAAAACAAAAAAATTAATATTAATTATTAAAAAATTAATATTCTTAACATATGTTAGTCAATTTAAAATGCTAACTAAATAAAAATGACAAAACCAGCAGAATACTTACCACAAATAATGCCCCAAGGTAATGTTAGCTCAAATTCTTTTGATGCCATACTACAACTATAAACTTATATTCCTATACTGTTAGTAACGCGCAGCTAATACTGATGATCCGTACTTTTGTAGCAATGCTATCAGCGTGATTTGCAAATTTACTCTGCAAATAAAGTTTACCACCACAAAAACAATTATTACTCAGTACGCAGGCGTAGAAATTATAATTTTACTTGTGGTGGGGGAATCATATCATGCTATAGGTATAACGTTGACGTTGTGGAATTATGTTAATCAATCAGCTGACATCACGAATACCATTTTGATGACTGGATGATGATTATTTTTATGCATTAATACAGAAATTATTTGTTATGTATTAATGTAGCTTGGATAATTTGATATTTAATTATATTATTAAGTTTATTTTGCATTAGTGATTATTTTTATGTATATTTTCTTTTTAGATAACCTTTTAAATAGAAAATATGTAAATGCACCCCTGGTTACCGGAATATATCATTTTACTGCGTGAACTTCTAACGTAAACATTAGATTAACAGAACTTGTGTGGGATGATTTTTTTATATTTTTTCAGATCTAATTTTTAAGGTAATATTTTTTTGATATTTCTGTTCACTCAAAATTTCTGCTTAAACTTAGAATTTGGATTTATGTATATCTAATTACAACTTTTTGTTGAAGTAATACGTATATTCAGATTTAAAACTGAAATCAATTTGTTTACATTTGTACGATACTTTTGTTTAAATTCTTTTCATGAGGGTTTATGTTTTTTCTTGTTATTTTTGTTATGCTAATTGCAACTGAAATAATACTGTGTAACTGAATGTTATTTACAAATTAGGTTAAGTTTCGTGTTACATCGTGAGAGTTATATTATTAATGTTTGCTGACAACTGGTCGTTTCAAATGTCATGTATCTGTTATTATTATAGGATATTATAGAAATTTGTAACAGGATAAAACAATTCTGTCCTGTTTGTGCATATCTTAAAACCATTGGAGTAAAAATAAAATAAATTATAAAAAATCTGGATGTTGTCTTATCTGATGAATGAACTTGTAAAAAGTCTCTCGATGAAAATATGAATGTTATTTGCTGACTGCTTTACTTAAATCTGATGACTACAATAAAACTGTGTTTTAGGTTTATAAGAATGTTTATATTCAAGATAATTAACTTAATTTTTTTGCTTTGAGTAAAATTTTATTTGATTAGTATTCTACATGAACTATTTAATATTTGTCTAACTGTACTAGTGTACTTCATATTAATATGGCGGTTGTTCTCAGCTTATATAGCTAATCTTTTTGTCCATAAAATTAGTTTTTATCACTCTTTTTTATGTTTCTATACTGACCAATTGGTTTCTATTTGGGCTCATGTTGCCCGTAATTTTCTATTTTCTGTATTTTTCAATTTCCTTTATGTATTAACTATTTTCTGCAAATCTGAATCATAAAAACCCTATTACCTCTATTTATCTTATAGTTCATCTTAACTAGTTAGAAAATTTCTATTCTTTTTATCCAACTCTTAAGAAGGTAATCTAATAATTTAAATGATATGTTTAAATAAAATGTTTGAGGCATATTAACTTAAGAATATATGTATCAATTTCTGATTGAATGATTTGTATATTTTGTGATCGCTTTCTCTTGAATAGCCTGTACTTTGATTTTACCTTTGGATTATCTTTGCCTAAAGAATGTCATCAGTCGATTCAAAAGAAGAATAAAAGGAGTTAGGAACAAAATTTCTTTAGAAAATTGAGCTGTAATTTTTATTGCCTTTAGCCTTTCTACCCAAAGCCAAAATAGATACTTTTAATTTTGGTGTTTGGCTATAATTGACAACTAAAGTGATGTCATTCAATGACTACAGATAGGACTGTTGCTCCCTTTCTGGGATTATCTCTTGATCTGGCCACTCTGTAGTTTCCTCCCATTTTGATGACATTAAATTCAAGTTACAGTATCCTGTTAAGCAGAACCCCACCTTACTGTTACAGCTTGTCTGTGACTCATTTTTTGGATCACTCCTTATTCATAAATGCTCATCATACTAATGGTTTTTCCTTATCCATAAAATAGCAAAGAAACTGAACTGAAAATTAGCAGCCATTTCTCTACACCGTGAAAGTTACTCCGTAAAGTTACACTGTGACTGTTATTTCTCTATCACTCGAGTATGTAATTCTTTTATTGAATGGATCTGATATCCCTGTTTCAATTATTTCAATGAAAGGAATTAAATTTTTTCAGGAGAGAACATATTTAAGTTATGTTTCGTTAGGATATTATGTAAAAGTATTGTGCTGCAGTTTTCACAGCAAATGAAATTATAATCTGTAGCTTTAATGACATTTTTTGTAACGGTTTATTTATTTATTAAAATTAAAAGCTACAGAAAGGGCTTATAAATGCAATAAGACATTTTATACCTGAATTAATTAAGGAATTCAATATTGATGATGCGTTCTTGCACCCGGTAGGTCTCAGCAGATAGCTAGCTTTCTTATCATTTAATTCTCCATCAACCTTTTTTTCTGATTGTACTTCCTGTCAGTACTTGATATCATTTATTGAATATAAAATTCATTCATCTTTCTTTCCTTTCTTCCAGACCCTTTATTATTATACTTTTTCTTAGCCGCCACCACAACCAATTTATTTTCTGTTCTTTATTATATTAATGACTTTATTGCTCTGCAATAACTCACCTTCTAAGTCATTCAAATAATAAATTTATTTTTTAATGTTAGACCTGGAGATTTAGTCATATAGCTGTTTATATCGTTGTTACATTTGTTATTATTATTGCCTCCTTATGTCAGTAGTTAGGGGAAGTTGCTAAATAAATTATTTATGAACATATTATTGAAGGAAGTGGAAATAAAGAAAATTTCACTCTTAAAACTAATATTTTTTGTTATTAGATCTTTTGATTACATATTTAAACAAAATATGTAGTTAAACAACACAACATCATGTTTATGATTCCTCTCTCTTTATCTGTTTAGGAGGATGAATGAGGATGATGTGAATGAAGTGTAGTCTTGTACAATCTCAGGTTGACCACTCCTGAGAAGTGTGGTTA
>JAAAKQ030495032.1:0-20986 GCA_010016005.3 Zanna intricata
GTGTGTGTGTGTGTGTGTGTGTGTGTGTGTGTGTGTGTGTGTGTGTGTGTGTGTGTGTGTGTGTGTGTGTGTATGCACATGCAGGGTACATGCACACATGCATATGCAATCCCCCCCACACAAAGTATTAAAGAACATGAATACATACTTTTTATATATATACTTATATAATCTTTAAATTATCAAAGAAAACAATTAGTTTGTTAGAACTTACCAACTGGTCGCCTTGAGTGTGCAGTGGCAATAAGGGATGTTTTAAAGGCTTGCGAGAATACTGATGAGTGATGTTCCCCTGAAAGTATGTTGCAGCAAATTTTTGAAATTTGAATTCTGAAAGATCTTCTTCATCTTCAGATGCCAACTGCATTGGGCTAATTACTTCCTGCTGGTCTGCCTTAGCTGTAGGAAGATCCTGTAATTAAGGAAACAGAACCACAAAACTTAATTTCTAGTTTATTTTAAAAATAGTTTAGTTATGATTCTTAATAATAATAAAAATACCATCTATAGTCATAGAGCAATCTATAATTTGATTACAAATAATGCATGTATGAAACTCTTTCTCTCTCTCCTTATTTGTTTAGCCTCCGGAACTACCGTAAGGTATTACTTCAGAGGATGAATGAGGATTATGTGTATGAATGTGAATGAATTGTGGTCTTGTACAATCTCAATCTCTTTCATGTCTGAAACAGATTCATTTTTACTTTCCTCGCATCATAGCTTTGCTGCAAGAAGGAAATAATAATCAGTCAAAAAATGGGAAATGGATTTTTGAATTTCTTGACCCAGGAACCCCAAAAAGCAAAAACAAAAAAGCACATAACATTCATATTGTGTACATATTTATATGTACGAGTATGTGTGTTGGAGTATTTGAACTTAATAACTTTTGACCAGATTAACTGATTTTGATGAAATTTTGTATAGAGACTTGGGTGTATGGGGCAATTTGTTGGTAAAAATTTGGGACCAATATCACCAGGGAATAGAAGGACTTTTGGGAATTAATTTATCAAACTTTTTCAAGCATAGCCCCATTATATATTAAGCTCAGTTTATGAGTACATGCTTATCTACTATTTAAGAAAAAAATTGTACCAAAATTCCCCCTGCCCTAAAAATTAAAAAAAGAAAAATTAATTAAAAAAAATGTTTTATTTACTTCATATTCTTAATAATCAAAATATTTTAATATCTTTCAAGGCATAATGGTAATGCAAGTGACTCAACAAAAAAATACTTTCGTAGTAATATTGTGGGTGGGAGGAGCTGACCAAAGTTTCTTTCAGAATCTTTTTTGTTTTATTTAAACTTTTAATATAATTAAATGTATAAATAATAAATTTTTATTAATAATATTACAATAAAATTTCATCATAATTCACCCCGTCCACAAAAAAAAGAAATCTTATGTACCTTTTTATTGGGTGTAAATAATAAATGTAGAAAAAACACCTTAGGTGATTTTTTGACGTGAGGGAAAAGAAAAAAAAAATTTTTTTAATTTTTAAGATTTTTTTGGTTTATTTGCACATATGATGATAATAATTTTACAATAAAACTTCATCATAAATTATTCCAATCTCAAAAAAGATATCTTAGGTAACTTTTTCATGTTGAATTATTTTTCCACTGTATGAGAATAAATAATCAATGCCAAGAAAGTATTACAACACTTTTCTTTTAATTTAAATTCTCATTTTGTTCTTGAAAAATGAGATCTACAGTAAAATATATTTATGGTACGAAATACACTCTTAGGACAATATCACTAATTAAATTGTTAAAAAGAAAAAAAAAACAATTCACTGGACCATTAGAACTTGCACAAATATGCTAAAAAATTCTTGTTAATGACTTCTGATTTGAATTTTTTATTAATATATATGTATCTTCTCAAATTTGCTTTATTTTATTTTTTAATTTGTATATTTATATTTTTATGAACTTTTAACTATTTTTATTTTACTTTTTTCGAACTGCCCCATTTTTTATTATGAAGTAACATATCCACCTATTTATAGTGTAATATACATAATTATATATGATTACCAATCTGAATCAAATATTTATTTCTTAAATGTAAAATAATGGTCTATTCAAATAAAATTCAATAATGTAATTCTCTACTGGAAAGTGGTAAAAACCTTCTCTTGTCTTGAACCATGATTCAAACACATTGTACAATTTGAATAGGATGATTTATTTTTCTTATAAAATCACATCTGATTTTATAAGAAAAATCAAGTTTTAAACAGGAGTCTTAAAGATCAGACAGAAACTACAATAAGTAAAATTCAGTTTAAAATATGGATAGAAATAAATAATCTGAATGCTAAGATGTAGACAAAAAATTTAGTCTTGGTATTCATTATTCTGATAAGCAATTGATTTTTGTTTTAAGAATTTCTACTGCTTATAATTAAAGAATTTTAATTCATAACAATAAGAAATTCATGACGGTATTGCTGTATATAAATAACATATTTAAAAAATAATTTTAAATCATATTTCTGAATGGTATATTATTATTTTTCTAAAAGTAAATAAAAAAAAAACAAAAAAAAACAACTCATTAACTAAATTATAAGGGAATAATAATTACCATAAAAACAGATGTTTCTCTTGCAGGTACAGGTGCTTCACTACTTGAATCAGGTAGAAAATCAAACATTGCTTCCACTAATTTACTATCGTCTACTGGCTCATCTTGTTTTTTGGCAGCATCGTTAATTAAATTCTTCTTTATCTCCATTCTTCTTCTCTCTTCCAATTCTAGTTCCACTTCTTTCCTTTCTAATTCTTCCATTCTATCCTGAAAAAATTTCATGAATAGAGTATTTTCAGTTGACAACAAAATTATTAAATAATCAATAAAGGTTATCATGATATCTTCTAATCATCTTGTACAGAATTGAAAATAAAAGGGATATATCAATTAAAAATAAACATTTAAACTAACTGTACCAAAATCATCCTGATTTATATATAAAGTTTTTGTAATAGAATGTTTTGCAAACACTTGAATTAGGTTACAAAAAAGCATCCTGCTAGAGAATCATTTTTGGTGTACAACTAATGTCACTATGTAAAAATAAGTCACTCTCACTGCCATCTTGTAATTGCAGTATGTATCAAAATTAAAGCACCAATTAAGTTTATGCTTTTTTTTTAATCGCCAGGACCAACATTAGGTATTACTTCAGTGGATGGAGATGAATGATTTGTTGCATGTAAAAATGCCATGCCTGAGTTACTGTTGACTGACTTATTATGTACTACCAAGTTTATTTTATTAAAAACATAAATCAAACATACTCGGTTCACTTTTTTTGTAACATTTATAACAAGTTTAATATAATTTTGATATCATTTTTTTTTTATGGAAAAGTTCATATTGAAAAGATTTCTTTGAAAATTCATTTATGAATGAAAATAGATGAAGATCAAAAAAGTAAACAGAAAAATTAACAGTGTAACAGGAGATTCTCCAGCTTTAAATAGAGCCTTTCTCAAAAAAAAGTTTCACTTACATACTTTAGTACTCTGATTTCATATATCCTAAAAAGAAGACTTAACCTTATTAAGTGTAATATTTGACTCAACCAAAGACAACCCTGTCATGTAAATAAAAGTAAAAGTTACAGATGGTTAAACTGTTTCATTTACAAGACTTGAACACCATTCAGTACAGTTTAACTATTAGTAAAGCTACCATAACTATGGTAACTTCCTCATCATCTATCCAGAAAATAACCAAAGTATCAAATCAACTGGTCATAGTTTTTTAAACAATTTTCTTTTGAGGTAGATTATAACTCTCTAGAAACAAGGGCTTCCTGTTCAATTTTACCAAGTGAAAGTTGCTGACAAAAATGTGAAATGCAGGGTGTCACCAACTTTCGAACCATTTAATAATAATGAATCAAAACAACTGCCGATGAATGGTTATCTAAAATTGGTTATCATACAAACAGAAAATAAGGGATTAGGACTCATCAAATTATTAAAAAGAAAAAAGTAGGGCTATAAAATACTTTACCTGACTTTTTAACCGTTATTTATGTTTAAAATGTGTATATATAATTTATTGTTGCTTTCTAAGCTATTATGACCAATATATAAAAATAAAAGTTTATAAATAGTTGAGAAAATCTCATTGTAACAATAGAATGCAATTAATTAATAAAATTGATTTGCTTTTTTTTTATTTCCATGTCTAGCACCTTCACATAGATCTCTGCTTCATCAGAAACTAGTTGAAAATGAATTAAAAACAATTTAAAATATTAAAACTATTGAAATTTATGTTTATAAAAATGAACTATTCTGCTGCTAATACAGTCTGTTGCAGCAGTTTAATAAATAATCCAACATTTAATTGCAACAGATAATTCATAAAATTAATTTATTTGATAAAATCCATAGAAAAAAATGTTGCAATATCAAATTTATATATGAATTAATTAACAGATTTTAATTAAATAAATAATAATAATAAATAAAAATAATATAATAATAATAAAATACTGAAATGAAAATAGTATACTTTTATCAAAAATAAGAATTAACAAATTATATTGAAAAAAATTAGATAATATATGATAACTGTATGAGCATAATTAAATTCAAAGAACTTTTAATTATATTAAAATTTATTTTGATACAGTGGGATCTTCTTTATCTAGAATCATACCAGAAAATTTACATAACTATCATGAAACTTAGCTAATCTACTTTATCCGGCCTACCTGAGATACTGGCATTCCACCTTGTTAGTGGTAACTGTAAAACAGGCCTTAACTGATTACTGAAGAAAGAAACCAGAAGGAATAGGCTGGTAGAAAAAAAGGAATGTAGGGAATTGGCACATATTCCCTTGTTCACAACCTATGAAGGCTGATGCTTCTAATATTTCTGCAAGAAAACTTGACCTGGAATTTGATAAGTTTCATAAGTTTGACAAGATTAGAGCTACATGATATGCCTTCATTCTTGAAGCTAAGGGGTTACAGGAAGAATAATAGTCCTCTTTCATTATGATTAATAATGTCAACAGAATGGCTGAAACTAAACAATATTCAAAAATTTTTCATTCTTGCTGAACAAGAAACTGGAAAAACAGTTTTCATTTATTAGGTTGCACCATTTTTACTTTCAGAATAAGAAGACATGAAGAGACAAGTAATATTTTTGTGTTCACAACTGATCTGATCGCACACGTGCCAATAAATGCTGTATTATTTTAGATAAAAATTACATGAGATAACCATTCTATGATGATTAAAAATTTTGCATACTACAAGGAATAATTAGTCTTTATAGAACAGCTGATATTATCCAGCTGTTTTAAATAAACTCTGCTGCCTCAGTTGCTTTATGTAGTTTTATATAAACGCTTACAAACCGAAGATATATCTAAAAGTATTATCTATATATAATACTCTTATGTTTTAGCTCACAAAGTCTTAATATAATTTTTGTATAACATTAATTTTAAGGCTTACCCTGTAATTCTGTTCAGCTATTTCTTTAGCTCGTTTATTACCAGCTTCTTTCAATTCTCTTTCTTCTTTCTTTTTCAATTTTAGGGCTTCTAACTGATTTCTGAATTCAAACTATAACAAAATTTTTTAACAACAATTTATTTTAAAGTAATAAATATTAATAATTAAGTAAAAAAAAAAATTAAATATTAACTCATGCCAACTTCATAAATGAAATATATAACTACTTGTAGCATTTTGCCAAATAATTGCTGCTTAACTTCAAAGAAAAATGGCAAAACAAAAAATTATTTAACTTTCTTTTTAACATTTTAGTCTGCTTTTGGTTCAATCTATCAAATATTTATATCAGATAACTTGATGAAACATCTTTTTTTCTACAAGTAGGAAACTTGAGGATTAGGGAACAGCTAGTCCTGACTTAGGTAAAATTTTAATAATTTTCTCCTTAATGTGTATTATGATCATCAATTTAAAAACTGTTTTCACATGCATAATTTTGGTATTTATGAACTAATTATAATTCAAGAGATTGGTTTGAAAATTATATATAATACTATTAACTTATGCTTATATTGAAAATAACCAAAGGTAGTTAAGAAGATTCTCTGCTAAGTTCAACAAATAAATTTAGCAGTACAGAACTTTATTGCTATTGCTTCTAGAGTTAAAAGTAATTAAAGAGTGGAAATAGTGATTTCAAGAAGATAGAGGTTCATATTTCAATTATATTAATAACAGAAAAACTGATAATGAATCTATTAAAATATTACATTGTTACCAATTAATGTAGTCGGACATTAATTTATTAAAAAAAACTTTTAAGTCAGTGCAAAAGAAAACTTTAGAAAAAAACAAATTTGTAGGTAATGTAATTAAATGTATGCAATTAAAAAACATGTTGCATATATATGTAACAAAATTTTTATTTGAGGACATATGTATAAAAATATAAATATATTTTTTTATAACCTGTACACAGTTTAGATGTCAGGTATGGATGTGTTAATACATTGTTAGATTATGTTAAACCAACATTTTTTCAAAATGAGCTTACATTCATGAATAGTTCTATAATATTATCTATTCATAGAAAAAAAAACAAAATACTTAAATTAATTACCTTAATTTTATTGAACCTCCTCTGTGCTATTATTCGTCGTACATGAGCCTGAATTTTAATAATTGCCCACATCTTATGGCGATACATTCTACGAACAAGATTACCTCTAGCCCTTGCCTGAAGACCAACAATATGTCCTCTTAAATGTCTAAATCGATGTGATAAGACACGGGATCGAATAAGAGCTTGGAGTCTCATGTAACCCACTCTCATTCTCTGGTATCGCCGTCTTTGTGCCCAACCCATCCAATACTTCTGAATAGTCATGGCAGCACTTTTCATTCTCAAATACCTATAGAAAATAAAACATTTTATTTCAGAAGATGTTTACAGCAAAAAATAAAAAAAAAAATGATTTTAAAACATAGAAAACAAATTTAAACAAAAAGTGTCTGTAGTGGTAGCAAATGGATTAATGTTTTGTTTATAACTTTCAAGAGGCAAAGTTTTTAAAACTTTTTTTGATATTCACATATGGTTTTCACCATACTTGTTTTATTATCATTAAATAAATTGATCTGTGTATAAAATATATATATATATATTAGACTGAATGTTACCTACAATTTCCTTTATAATAATTATTGAAAGAATAATTTTCTTTTCATATTATTTAATTTTCTTCATGATAAAACAAAATCCAAGCTTTTACAAACTCTGAAACAAAAATTACAGAGTACTAATTAACAAAGCCATTACATAAGTCAGAATAATATTTTCTCAGAACTTTAGTTGCCTGTGGGGGTTTGAGATGAAAATCATATAAAATGGCTTTCTAAAGTGACCAGATATTCAATGTAAGGTAATATTATTAACTCATGTTTAAACATTTTGAGCGATTCACATGTAGCATTAATCAGAGATTAATTTTGCTTATGGTTCAGTAAAATTTTAATATGCAATTTTCTTATTTGGGCTTTTCAAATTAAACACTTAGTGTATAATTAGAAAGTGCATATATTTAAATTGTATCTTTTCAACAGTTTTGTGTAAATTCTTTGCTGTTTTCGTACATCTTACATTATTAAAATGTGTTGAGATTTATATTCTAAAATAAAACAAATCTGTGTATTCTGACTAAAAATAGAATCTGTAGGTTGTTGTAAACATTACTGTTTTTGTTAACAGTATCTATAAATGATTTTGCAAATTCTGTGTTTATGTCATTATGGTCTAGATTTTTATGTACATTTATTTTTGTTTAAAACTGTTTTCTGATTGCCCAGGTTTATGTTAACAAAGGAGATTAGGTTGTATTCTTATGACATGTAAATGGAACATGGAATAACATGTAAGATATATGATCCTATATCTTTAATTCTTAGGCTTATGACATAATCACTTTTTGGGATTATCACTTAATTAGAATTATGAATTAAATCTGGGATGTTAATTATTTAAAATTATTGAAATCTATGCACAATTATTTTTAATACAGGGTTACTGAAAAAGGTTGCAACAATTTAAACAAAATTTTATCTCAGAAAATATTAGAGATAATCAAATGAGTATTTAAAAAAAAATTAATTTCAAAAGTTTTTTTTAAATACCTTGCAATATGAGTTCTGTTAGTCGCTCTGTAAACATCCAGCAAATAATCAACTTCTGCCCACGTCCGTTTGATCATCACAGGTGTAATTGTGGCAATAGCAGCAGTGATCCGTTATCTTAGATGTCGTACATCCCTGATTTTTTCACTGTGGACAATGTTTTTGACGTATTCCCATAGAAAAATGTCTAGGGGTGTCAAATCTGGGCTTCTCAGAGGCAAAACCACTGGACTGGACCAGTCCAGTGCTTTGATATTCCAGTCCATTGGTAGGACCTACCAATCCAATGATTAGGGAATCTTTCATTGAAAGCATGTCGAACGCCTAGGCTAAAGTGTGGGGACGCACCATCTTGTTGAAAAATTATAGCAATGTTACTTTCTTGTTCAATTTGGTCAACTTATGCGCAAACATATGTTTTAACATGTTTAAATAAGCATTCCCTGTGATAATAGGCTCGTGAAAGAAGAATGAGCCAATCATAAACTGCACTAGATGTTTTTTTTTGGTGAATGTCTGACATACTCAATAATTTCATTGGGTTGCTGAGATCCCCATACCTTACAATTATGCCAAAACATTTAAGACAATGGATCACTGCTGCTATTGCCAAAATTACACTTGTGATGATGCAGACCTGAGTAAAAATACAGATCTGATTATCTCTAGTAGTTTTCAAGATACAATTTTTTTAAATCGCTGCAATCTTTTCCAATGACCTTGTATAAAAAAGAGACAGAGACCTCTTAATAGGGAAATACTCCAAAAATTCTAATCTACAAACAAAGATGACTGGTGCAAAAAAAGACACAAAGATGCTTTTATTCTTTTCACCAAAGGACTAACTACACAGTGAACAAAATTAGTTGAAGAGAAAGCAACTTTGACAGATTCAAGTTGGGCAGTTCGACTACAACTTCTACTGAACAGACAAACAAATAAATTTTGGTGTCCATATCTTAAAAATGTTTTCAATGATTCTAGTAACATTATTATTTTTTTTTACTTATTTAATGAAATAAACAAATTCATACATTATATTATGTACTGGATTTTTTATTAAAACAGATTCATTACCTTCGTCTGTACACCCAGCCTCTGATAGATCGTTGAAGAATAAGAATTTTTCTAGTTAGTACACGATCTCTTTCTTGTTCCAAGAATAAATCATGAGCATCTTTTAGGAAAACCTTAGTGTTTCCAAGCTGGTAATCTGACCGGCCCAAAACTGCAGCACAAATTTTAGCCGTTGCTGCTCGGCAATCAGTCTAAAACAACAAATATAGAATTAAATATAATTAAAGGTTTTCAGTATACATACATGCACGCACATGTTTGTACACGTATGTGTATACACATTAGCCAAAATGATAATTTCAAAACTGTGGTAAGTGGAACCTTAGCACTCAAGGACATTCAATATGGATCTAAAATTACAAATAAATAAAACAAAGAAAACAAGAAATGAATTTTTTATCATTTCAATTTTTTTTAATTAAAAATTTAATTACAAGTATACATGTACAGTTATAAGTTTTAACAACAAAATCAAATATTTTCAAAATATGCTTTACCAATTAAAATAATTTCTGATATATGTTTATTATGATTGCAAGAAACATATTTTTAGTTACTGTTGCAAATACAAAGATTGCAAACAACAAATGGGTAACATTATAGAAGATACTACTAAAGACAATATACTGCACTATTTACAACTGAAGTTTCTGCAATAACTATAATAGCTCAAGGACCACCCTGGAAAGTTAGGAGTCAAACATTAAAATATTTAAATTAAAATTAATTTTGGTAAGGTAAATAATAAAAACACTTCAAATTGTTACTCTAGTTCATTAAAGATCAGAATTATGGTAGTTAATAGAAAAAATGCAGTTTTCAGTTTAAAAAAATATAACTTTATAAAACACAAAATAATTTTTATCTGTGTTTAACAAAGTAAATTAAAAAAAATCTAACCTTGTGACAAGGAGGAATACCAGGGATAAGAAATCTGTATCGTTCCACAAATTCTTTAAATGTATGCCTAATTGGATATCCAGCTCTTCTGATTCTTATTGTTTCCATCATACCAGAATACCTCAACTGTCTACAACAAAGTCCTCTATCAAACATCTGAAACAAGAATAATTTTATTAATTAAACTGTTGTATTAAAAAAAAATTTACAGCTAAAACCAGAAATCTTACTCTGCTAAGAACATTTCACTAACTTTAAACATATTTTGTTTTTACAAAACATTTCACAAAAACATATTCTGTTTATTTTTACTACTGCATTCTTTTCTTTCCATATTTATAATCTACTTACATGTTAAAAACATTTTAGGTTTTTCTCATTCTAGTAGCCATCAAATAAACTAGTCTTTATAAAATTTATTTATTGTAACATTGAATATTCCCTTTCAAAACAGGAAGAAAAAGTTACTATAATAATCAGTGTTTTTGTAATTTTTCAACCACTTCTTTCACATATGCTTCTAGTTCTAATCAAAGTCAATGTGTTTGACATAATACTTTGCTTACTTAACCTACATTATCATTGTGAATTACTATTGTTACTGAAATAGACAAAACATTATTCAATAAAAGTAACACAGATTACAATTTTTTCTTAGCATATGTTCTTAGAGTATAGAACTTAATCTAGAGGAGAATTATCTGGAGATGCCACATAATTTTGAACATTTTGGTTCAGGCATGAATTTTTAGCTGAAAGATTTGTCCAAGAACTATTTGTTTATTACTGTCATCAAAATTATCAATATTCATTTAATGTCAACAATATTTTGAAAATGGCAAATCCTTAGATAATCAAGCTTGAATGCTGATGTTAAACTTCACATATCTCTATTAAGACTAGTTAGTAATTAATCCCTATGAATAAGTATATATATATATATTAAAGAAAATTAATATGATAAGTTTAACTTATCTACTGTGTTTCGGTGGTTTATATTTAATATCTACGCATATAAAAGAACATTTTCTGACTGACTAACTGATTCAACAGCCAGCAAAAACTACTAAAGATAAATTGATGAAAATTTGTATAAATGTTCTTTTTATGGTGTAAGTACAAACTAAGAAAGGTTTTTGAAATTCCAAGTTTAAAAGTTTAAAATGGTGTAACAATTAAGTTTACCTATTTTTAACTTCTGCTACTTTCTATTTCTTCAAACTTTATAAAATGTATTCAGTGAGGTGTTTCATTTAAGTTATTTTCTAGGCCGTAGTCTCTAATAGTGAAACTGATTCATAAAAGGATTGACCTGCATGATCCATACAATTATCAGGATATTGGTATTTATAATAATATTACAAAACCTTTTACTAATATTTTTCATAAAATTGTATGCTTAGCAAATAAGCTGATTAAAAAGGTTTTATTCTAGAAGAGCAAATGGGTTTTAGAAAAGATAGGATATTGTAAGTGTATTTCTACTTTCTCAGGTGCGGTGAATATTTGTAGGCTGAAAAGATGTAAGAATTTTGCTGTATTCATTTAGGGGTGATGGGCTCAGTCAATCATAATAGATTGTGTACAATGAAGTTCGAGTCTACATGTGTTCTTGAAGTTAGTAATAAACATTTATAAAAATGCCTCAGTTCTAATAATATAGCTACAGTGAGTGAAATTTCAGTGTTGGAAGGTGTTTTTAAGATCTCTTCTTTTTTTTGTTCTGATATTCAATTTTTTAATCGTTATGGTTTTGTTAGACTCAGTCAAGGAAATTAGGGATCTTCAATTGATTTTTTTTTTATAGAAATGACATCATTTTTTTTGGATGATTTGTTCTAAGAGGCTTGAAAATTTTGAAAAAAAATTTGTATTATATATAGTGTGATACAATGAAAACTTATGACATGTTATTCGTTAAAAGAAGCAAATTTTCAAAAATGAAATCTTTGATGTATCAGTCTCATCCTATGAATATTTTAGTAGTACACATTTGATATTTGATTATGCATTTTCTTCTTCAGGTTAAGCTTTTGAAAAAATGTAAGAATTTTCTTGTTAGGAATGTCATAGGCATATCTAATATTTTGTCCTTTTTTCATTTACGTATAATGACTGGAATACTAAGATGCTCCTTATATGATTTTATTACAGAAAGTTTCTTATTATAGTTGTCTGACATTTATTCACCTTGTTATAGTTATTGTCACCTTGTTATAGTTATTGACTTTATTGTCTTCCTAAATTATGTTACATCAGCTTACTGAAATTTGGCAGTTGCAAAGTGGTCATTTAACTGGTCTCTTTAACTTCAAAAATGTCTATGTTTAACTGAGGCATGTTGTTTTCAATCCCAGAATTTAATTATGATAATTTACTGAATCTATCAGGAATAACTCATTTAATAGAGATATTTATTGTGTAATGACTAGTGATATAAATGCAAAAACTTATGTAGAGATCTTTGTAGCTTAAAATCTGGTAAATTTTATTTTAATTTTAATATCCTTATTAACAAATTAATTAATCCTTGTAGCTCAATTATGACTGCCCAATCAGGGAAGATGTAGTATTTATTACAAAAAAATAAAATATAAATTTGTGCATTAGTTATTACAAATTTTGCTTGTTAAATAAAAACAGATAATTTAATTCATTTTGTTCAGATTTTTCCAGCATTTTGTACATAAAGAAATAAATTTACAAAAGAAATATATCAAGTCATTGAGCATGTAAATAAAATTTTTTTTCAAATTACTTACTTTTCCTGAGCCAAGTGATCTTCATAAATTAATGTATATATATATTTTAAAATTTTGTATTAATAATATTAAGAAAATACCTACTTTTAATTTTCTTTTAAATTGTTAAAAGAGTCTAATATTATTTTGTAGATTTTTTGTATACCTTAAGCTAATAATTTAATTTTTTTAATAGGAGCCTTATATATTTTAATTTAAAAAAATAAAATATAAGGGTTACTTTACAACAGCAGTCGTGTATATTTGTTATATAGTTTTAAGTATGATTAATACTATCTATGTATTTCTTTTATGTAAGACAACCCCTTCTGAATGTCATGTTAACTACACAGTTGTAATAAATAGATAAGTGAAATCGAAATAATTATAAAGCCATGGCTGGACTATACTGGTGAAGAGTTCAAATCCTTCTTTAGGTACCTAATTCATATACCCCACTATTATTCATGAACAATATATAAATTTCAGGGTAGAAGGCGTTAAAAATTTTTTAAAGATTTAAGATGACAATGAATAATACAGGAAAAAATAATCAGAATTTTTAAAATAAATAATAAAAAATAGTAAACTAATCATATTTGTTATGATGAATAAGTGAATTATATAATGATATGTAAGTCTCCAGCTTATAGGTACTGCTTCATTCAGTACCTATTTGTAACTGTATCCTGTTTATGAATTGAGGGTATGCACTAGTTACATATTCTACAGCTTTTTCTGTACTCATTGATGATTAGAAGTGAACAACAAAAGGTGATCAAGAGACAGAACTGGACAACTGGTAAAATTAATTAATAACTGCTACTAGAGAATTTGTCAACATTCCATATCCACTGGCAAGTAATTAATTGTTAAAAATACCCAAATCCATTTTGTTAGATAAAAATTGTACTAGTATTAATTTTATAGATCAAAACATTAAAAATAATAATTATTATTCTTCTATGTTACATGTAAATTAAAATTTAATTTATATATATATATATATATATATATTAATCTTACCATTGGTTTTTTGAATTCATTTGGTTTAATACATCTAATGAAAAATGGTTGACAAGAACAAAGTGTTTTCATAAGTGAATCTAAAGACTTTTTGAATTGTGTAGATAATGTCGGTGCTCTTTTACGTGTTTCAGAGCCCATTCCAATATCTTCTGCAAACAATAACTTCAGAAATTTATTACTAGATATGTGTATTAGTTGAAGAAGATCACCACTAAATGTGTCTCTATTCTTTTCCAAGAAACCTGTACAAATCAGAATCATTCATGTATCAATAATCCTAGGAACATGATAATATAATACAATTTTTATTTGAGATTATAAAAATAAATTAAAAACCAAAAATATGATTACTAACTAATCTGAATTAATACTTATTTAATGTAGTTACCTCTAGTATCATAAAACACTACACCGGCAAAATGATTTAATCCAAAAGAAGTATTTATATCCGATTTTGGTTTTAAATAATTCCTATGGCCGCCATGAGTTTTATGAAGTTTAGCCAACATTGTTTGATCTGTTCCCTGAAATTAAAATTAAGATAATTAAAAAAGTAATATTTCAATAGATGAGTAACTTTTAAATTAAATGGAAAAGATTGGCATCTAAACTGATGGCACACTCTTAAACTGTATGTACTGTGTTTGATTCCAGGCAGAGATTAATATTTTTCATTGGTCACTTTGTTAGGCTTGTTTATAAATTTTCTTGCAAAAGTTCTTTAGAAATTGTTGGTGGATCTCTCTTTACTGAGAGAAATTATCTAAATCAGTGACGGATAATTTATTTTTATTTTAAACAATACAACTACGACTAAATTGTTGACACCAAAGACTTAAATTACTTTGAAAAGCTGAACATTAAGAAGCTTCAAATCACTTCAGGGAAAGTTAACTTACCTGACATAAAATTTTGTCAATAGAAACAAATATTAAAAAAAAAAATGAACTGTGGCATTGATCTTGTTAATATAGTACTTTTATACTACTCATAGAATAAAGCAAAAAATTGCTTTTATAATTTACATACATTCATTTATTTATATCAATGTGTCTCCTTCACTTGTTAATTAAAAATTTTCTTACATTCCATTGGTTGAATGATGACAATCAACCTAATTTAGAAGAAAAAGATTCTTCCAGGAAATCCTGTGATGTGACTAAAAATAAGTAATTCTATTATTTCGTAGCTCCATATTTATAGCCTGAGGAAAAATCTACATGTTATAATAGAAAATTATTTATTTGTTTATTTTAAGAACAATTATATATTATTAGTAATTTTAAGTCATCAGCTTAAAAATGTTAAGGGACATATTTTTTACTCTACTTTTTGTGACTTAATTTGTTGGGTTATTATTAATTTGACATATCTGTTTAATAAACAAAAGTAAAAAAAAAAAAAACAAATAATATGGATATCATACTTGAAAAAGTGTGCTTTAAAATGAAGTAAAATAAGGCACTTTACATAAAAAAAACTTCTTTTTTTTAAGTTATAGTAGTGTGCAGATTAACTCAAACACAGAGAATTTTTTGTTTATTTCTATGTTGTGGCTGCACTGCTTGATTATACCCATTCTTTATGTTGTCTTTGTAGTGTGAGGTTATTGTTCTTTGATTATTTTGCAATTTTCATGTTATAAACTGTGTTTAGTGAACATTTATTTCATTTTTTATTACAAAATCATATTTCTGTATTTTTTTATTCTCTGTGTCTTGAATACATAATAATGAACATAACAACAAGAAAGCATTAAAAAATTGTTTCTTTATCTTAGCATACAAGTATAACAACAACAAATAGCTTCTGAATAAGTTGTTGAAGTAGAAACAGTGATGGCTATTTTAAAACATTTTAAAGTAACAGATACCTTTTCACCTAGAAGGTAAGGCAGATGTGGCTGTAAAAGAAAAACTATTTCATTACAGGATTGGTTATTAGTGAGAAAAAGTAGACTTGTCTCAAAATTATCTGCTGTAGACTTAAATTGAGAGTTAGCAGCCAGTAGAACACACATGCACACATGCCAACTGTTAGATGCTGACTTCTTGAGCTATACAGAAAGCTTGTTGGCCCAGTAAAAAAATTAGCAATGTGAAAAAAGTACTTGTGGGCCAAAGCACATGCTAACTGGACCAAAGAAGACTGGAAAAATATTGTGTTTTCTAACGAATCACATTTTTATGTTCATGGCAAAGGATTCCATACATTAGAAAATCACAGATGAAAATACATCACTAGCTCATATCTATCAATCACTTAAATGTCCACAGAAAAAAATGTTTTGGTTGTTTTTTCGCATGTGAAGGTTCAAGTTCATTATTTCCAGTAGATGGTATGTTGAAAAGTGATGGATGTATATCAAGATTCTGAAGTAAGGGTTGAGACACAACTTCAAGAAGATTCCAAAAAGGCAATGCAGTATTCTAACAAGATTTGTTTGCTGTCATGCCATACTACCAAAAAAGTGGAAAAATATTTCAAAATATAAAGTGCTCCCATAGCCAGGCAAGTTTCCAGACTTAAACCCAATTGAAAATTTTTAAGCAATAGTCAAAAAATTACTATTAAAAATCAATTATAATACAAAAATTGACCTCATTAAAGCAATAATAATATTGGTTTGGTTTAATGATGAAAAAAGAAGAAAAATGTGTAGTACACTTGTTGAACCTATGCCAAATTGTGTACGTGGAGTGATTAAGAATAAAGGAGGGCATATTAATTACTAGATAATCACAAATTGTACAGGTCTGACTTTTTTCTAAGTAAACTTACTTTTTATTAGATAAAAAAGAATGTCTAGATTAATTTGCACGGTACTATAATAGGGCAATATTATAAAAATATTTAATTTCTGATGCACAGGCATATGAAACAGCATTTGGTTTGTAAGTAAATACAGAATTCATCATCTCAACTACAACAATATTTAGAATCACAATTATATTCACATAAATGTACACAATACGTATTACCCTATACAGGTTGTTTCACCAAGAAATGAAAAGAATTTCAGGATGAGTTATACCAGTGAATATAATGAAAAAAGTTTATATAGCAGGTCAGTTTACTAATCAGCTAATTGAAAAAATTGTTAATGCTAACAGCTGAATTCTTAAGTAATTAATCATTTGCAAAAAGTTAATAGTTCTAAATTAATCTTAAAATTCAAACATATACCAGGTGTACAAAAAAGAATATCAGGGTTTTAATTTTTTATAATACCCCTTTGGATGAGATATATAGTGTTGATTTAAGGCTAGAATCAAACATCCCAACCCCTGTACGGGAAAACACCCACCTTGTGGCGATTCCGGTCATCACCTCCCCGTTCCTATCCTCGATGGGCTTTAATGGAGGTCGTCTCCATTAAAACCCTTATTTAATCAGTTAAATAAACTGATTACACTTCACAGTCATTAGCCAGACCTCTGTTGGGATGCCACCAATGTAAATGCCTTGGTAGACATTTGCATCAATGAATTTTAACTCAGTCTTTGCCTTCATTGTAGGCTTCATTTGGAAATTTCTTTTCTGTCCTACATTGTTGCCCTCTGAACTAGCTAACCAAGGTCAAAGAAGCACGAACCCTGTGTCTCGCCTAATATTTAAACAAGCTATAAGCGACTGTAAATGTCTTGTACATCAGAAAAAAATGAGTTTAAATCAGCACTAAAGTGCATCACAAAAAGTGTTGATTGCAACAACAACAATTTAGACCTAGCTAGAATCAAACAGAAAAAAAGGACAGATTTAGTTGCATTGCATGCATGGCTGCAGATTGATTCAATGTCTTTCCACATGAGAACACAATAAGTAAAGATGATAGCTCCTGAACTAAAAGCGTTGTGTGTTTTGCAGTTTGCTAAATGTAAATCTGTAGCTATAGTTCAACATACATTCTGCAGAAAGTTTAATTGTGATCCTCCAAGTAACAATGACCTTCATTGGTGGCATAATCAGTAAATGACCAGGTGTCTGTGTAAAAGGATGATGACCAAGGGTGTCTGAAGGAAAAATGCATCAAGGAGTCTTTCCTGCTAAGTCCTAAAAAAATCTGTAGGAAGGTCAATTGAAAACTAACAGTGATGGAGATGAGAATGTAAAAGATTTTAAGGAAATATGTACATATGTTGTCTGTACATATGCACAGTATGGATGGTAGGTGTCATACTGTCCATACTGTGCACTTATACATTTACAGCTGTTACAGTCTTGGAAACCCACCAACTATCCTGTGTTTGCTGACTTCACAATCGAATGATACAGGATGAAGTTGTTAACTAAGTGATCATATTGTGTTCAATAATGAATCAAAAACTCATCTTAGAGAAAAAGTTAATACAGATAATATCCATGTCAGGGGGAAGAAGTCAAATAATCCCCATGAACTCTACAATATGAAAGATACTCCCCAAAGTTTTTTGTAAAATATTCTGATGGAAAATTCTTTTTTGTATAGCTCCCTTTTTTCCTGATGACTGTTCTTTTTCACTAAAGAAAGTCTAAGAATTTCTTATTTGGATATGCTGCGTTCATGGCTCTGCTACATTATGATGGATCAGAAAATTTTATTTGGCTACAAAGTGGTAGGTCTTCTCACTGGCATAAGTCTGAACAGGATTGACTGAGTGATATTTTCCACCATTGTTGGATCAGATGGCATGGATTCAATAACAGAGCCTTGTTTATGATGATCTCCAAGATCACTGAATCTGAGCCTATGTGATTTTTTCCTGTGGGATTTTATAAAGGATTTTGTGTGTGTGTGTGTGTGTGTGTGTGTGTGTGTGTGTGTGTGTGTGTGTGTGTGTATGCCTTCATTATCTACTCATCTACCTGATTTCAGGCATAGGATTGAAGTACTTATCTTCCATTACTCCAGATGTGTTGTGTTGTTTAAAGTATGGGATGAACTCTCCTATTAGTTGGATGTGATGTGTGTGATTTGTGCGGAGGTGCTTGATTGATCACTTCTAGGAAAAAAGTGTCTTAAAAGTTAGTTTAAATGAGCTTTAAAACCCTTATATTCTTTTTTTACACTCTTTATAATAAAGTAAATTAGCAATAAACAAAAATCTCAATCAATCACTGTTAACTTATTTACCTTTGGAAATTTTGATTCCTCATCAATAAGTGCCATTATATTAAGTTGTTTGCTAGCAATCAAGTCAAGTGCATCTTGATTATCAACAAATTCAATATGTTGCCAATTAATTCCCTCAACATTATATTCTTCTTGTTCTAATTTAAATATATGCTGAACAAAAAACTGTTGAAGATTTTCATTAGCAAAGTTTATGCAGAACTGTTCAAAACTGAAAAAAAAAAAAATCATTATTTTACATAACTAAAGATATTACTGCAAAAATGTATAACCAGTGTGAAAAAGGAAATCAGCTGCTAATCGTTTTTTCAACACCATTTACCTCGGTCAAAAAAGATCCAGTCAATTGTAACAGACTTCAACTTCCTTTTATCTGCTTTCTACCCTCACAATCTTCTGGGCATATATAAACTTTCTCTCTGTCCCATTGACAATACCAAATAACATTGGCCACTCTTTAAATATCTATACCACATTCATAACACAAAATAATTTAAAAAAAATATATATATATTTGGATACACATTTGGATCTTATTGCTAGCTACTACCTTAATAATTAGAAAATTATTTTAAATATAATTTATTTAAACAGAAATCAGATTCAAAAAAAAGCATGCACTAATTACTGAATTTTAATATCAAACTGAATTTTAATAACCATTGGTATTAAGAATGGTCAATCTGACTACGGATGACCAACTGCTAAATTACTATTGGGCATACATGAAACGTACATGAAAATTAAATAAGGTCATTGCAGTCAGCTAAATTTTCATATTATTATAAAATCTGCAAATAATATATTTTTAAAAATTAATTTAAAGAAAATTTGGAATATAAACTAAAAAATTAATATTATAAAATAAAAAATTAAAATACAACTTTCTTTTTTTCAAAAATCTACACATATGTAGAAAGTGAACTTGAAGCACTGATAGGCAGAACTATGGGAAGTATATGCAACATCAAAGTCAGACTCTATACTGCAATCAGAAATTTCAAGCACCATATAAAAAAATTTCAAGCTCTACGTACCTATACATTAAGGCATTATTGATTTGATGGACAATATGCCAAAGCAGTCATAGTGTAATAATTTATTTCAATTTTTTGACTATAACTACAGTCAAACATCAATATAATGAAATTGAGAATCCCAGGAAAAAATTAGTTAAATAGAGGTTTTCCAAATTCTAGGGCTTTTTCTTTAATTAATGTCCCAGATTACAGAAGCCTTTTTCACTCATCACTTTCATCCATTTTAAAATGATTTTGTCAATATCATCACACAGACTACCTTTTAATTTTTTTCTCACTAGTTCTTTACACTGGTCTAGTTCTTACAGTATCACATCTCGATTTTTTAAAATTGTTGACGATAAACTTGGTGGGGTTGCAAATTATAGTGTGATATATTTCTTTTAGAACATTCATGAACTTCATATATAATGATTTTTTTCTGAAATATTAAGGTACTTCCTTTTGACATTACAGTACTGTATAATGCGAGTAATGTAATCCAAACAATCCCAGAAAAAAATTTGCTGAACTGTATGCATGTATTGAACAATAGAGGGTGTATGTGTTTAATGTTTTCTAAGAATTCTATTATATTGTGTATTTTGTATATCTATTGTATTTTGTTATTGTATATCTATTATATTGTGTTTATATACCATAGATAAATGTCTTGTTTAGATAAATGAATAAATTTGTGTAGTAATTTTAGTGCTCTGCGTTAGTTATTGGATTTTGAGAAATTCCACTATGTTAACATATAGGCATACAGTAACTACTGGACGTTCAGGTATGCGCAAGGGCTGAGTCTATGTTTGGACCGCTGGGATGCTTGATGTTCTCATTAGGTGCACCGAAAGCCTCCAGGCGCAGAACTATCATGACGTCGATAATAACAACAATATTGTACGCCGCCCCTATTTG
>JAAAKQ030495043.1:0-17604 GCA_010016005.3 Zanna intricata
ATTATTGTGAGAAGGCTTGATATCGTGTTGGTTATTTACGAATCATGTTCTCACTATAATTGGCGACTGTGATAGTACTGTTAAAAAATTGTGGGGAAGTCGATATCGTGTTTTATACGAATCATTCGCTCACATCAATGTATAGTGTGTATTTATGTTTGATGTAGCATTTAATGTTCAGAAAAACATCCTTTTCAGGACTTTTGTTGCTGTTGTAGAATTTTATAATAACAGCAGTTAATGTTGTGAATAATGTAGAGATAAATTCAAATGTTTGCTTAGATAAAGGAATACAGATTTCAATATAAACACTTTGTATTCTATGACATTACAATTTCAAAAATTAATTTTTTTATTTTTGGTAAATGTACATCCTTTGGTATTATATTAAACCTAGAAAAGACCAAATTAGCAAGCCAGTCTCAGTGATGAGAAGTATTTCAGCAGAAAAAACATTTTACCAATTACATTACATACTTTTAGTAAAAGGCCGTTCTTTGAAAATTAAATTTTGCATCTCATTTAGCCAGCACAGCTTGAAACTTTAAAAAAAAAAAACAATTTCTTTAACTTTGTGAACAGAATACAAATTACTTAGTCATTGAAATATAATTTACACAAAACACTTAATTATAACTACAAATTAATTAACTTTAACACTCCTGCGAGAGTAAGCTTGAAACTGTCTAGAAATTGCTTCATGGTAACAAATGTTAGGTTGAGCTTAAGTTGTGTTAGAAAATTATGTGACTTTGGAAAATGTTTTTGTCTAGTAAATAAATTATCTACTCCATTTGAAATTCTCGTTTCAAATGGACTAGATGTCTTCTGTTTTTATTTTATTGCTCCTTGAAATATAATCTTTATTATGTTTTTGCATTTCGAGATCTCTGTATTTCATATTTATTAATATACCTTAATTTTTTTTATAATTAAGAATATAAAAAAGCAAGGAATAGAAGTAGTTCTCCAATAACCAATCAATTATTTTTTACATTTAGAAAAATAAGACTAGGAATTTATATATTGAACATAATTGTATGCAATGTTGACCACTACTAATATGAATTCTGTGATATATTTTCTAAGAGTGTAGGAAGGTGTTTGAAAACAACCACATTCATTTCTGCAAGATAATAGCTCTTGTTTATTTGATTTAAAAAAATAGTGAGAACTTTTAGCTCTGTATCTCATTTTTTCATGATTTTAATTTTATTTTATTTGCTCCTCATTGCTCGTTTTCTTTTTCAAAAATACAAATTACTTATACAAATAATTAATAAATCATTGTTAGTTATTTAATTTTAAAAATTGTATCATAAACACAATGTTTGGCTGTTCCTTCAGAAAAGTTTGGTTTAGAGTTTTCCACCCAGGTTTATGAATAATCTTCCTTAAAGTATTCATTTCACTATTAAGTCCCCCCTCACCTTGATGTAAAAAAAAAAAAAAATTACTCCATATTCTATTCCTTTTATAAAGAACATTCTACAAATTCATTGCGTTACATTTTATAGTTTCCTTTATGGTGTTAAATTTTCAGTGAATAATTAAAGAAACCTTGTAACAGATTTCGAGTTTATTTGTAATACGTTAGAAACTTGTTCTGCCAACTTATATACCAGAAGAAGAAATTTATTATATTCATTTTGTATTTGAAAATATTCCAAGAATAATTTTAAAAGTAGAACTTTAAACTACTCTGCTCACTTACCATTAATCAGAACAATAATAACAAATGTGAGCTAGAGTAGTTGTATTATGATAGGATTTACTGGGAACAAAAGGAGGGCTTTGTAGCCATGTAATGGTCTGCACATAAAGGGCATAGAGGGGCAGTTTTGCTTAACTAACGTAACAATTAAAAATTTAATGATTTTGTGGTAATATAATCTAGTACTGTATGTTAATAGTGTAGCCTGATGATTTTTGTGGAAGGAGTTAAGTAAGATGTGATGTGAACTAGGTTATGTTAGTTTAATTATGATGTATTTCAAATTGATAACATTTGCATGTGCTTCCAAAAAAGTTTATATTATATTCTTTTGTTATATCTAATTTTCTTCTGATGTACTAAGTGTTGATTTTTGTTATTTTAGAAAAAATTGCAAAGAAAGTATGAGAATATTGAGAAAAAGAATCTTGATCTTGAAGTAACACTTGATATTAAAAAGAAGAAATCTCTTGAACGAGAATCAGAACTGGAAAAAGAATTGCTGGTAAAGTTAGTTTTATTTAATTATCTTAATCAAATAAATCTTGCCTACCCACAATCATTTAAAATGTACATATAAAAAATCTTTTCTAATCCTTACTTTTGGTAATATTTTTTTTTTATTAGGCAAAGTTTTTTCAATTTGTATTTAAAATTATCTATAAATTGAACTTAACACTTACTTTATTTTGGAGTCTTCTTCAGTGATGATGTAAATCTAAGTAAAAAGAAAACTGATCATTTTATATTAAAATCCATTTAATGTATTCTTTTTCAGCTCTATAGGATTGTTCACACATTTTTCTTTAGGTTTTTAATATAATATTGCAAATGTTATTGATATTAATAACATAGGATATCATTGTTGTCAGTTATTCAGTTCAAGTTATTTTATTTTTATTGTGATTTTCTGTTTTTCTACATTTCTGTTATCATTATTAGTTGATATTTATTTCTAAGGCATTTTATTTTAACAAAGTGGTTTTGAAATATTATTTTTCTGCAGAAGTAGATTGATAATCATGATTGTTAATCACTAAAATGAATTGATGAATTTAAAAAAAAAATATTACAGTGTACAAATGACTAACTTACTATGAAGTAAGAAGAAATAACTTTCTCATTAAAATAGGTATGTAAAATGTACACTATAGTAATCTGTTTTATCCCTTTTCAAAAACATTGTCTATTTTCAAGAAAATAAATTTTTTTAAATTTATAAACCTAGTTAATGTCATATATATGTATATGGTGTTCCCATTTTATGATATGAAAAAAAAAACTGGCATTGACATTTAACAAAACTTTTTTTAATGTTAATTATCTTTACTTTTCAAAAGTTATATGTATTTCAGCACTTATTATTCTATCAACCAGTTTTTGTATTTCCTCATATTCCTGCCTTATCAGTTTATTGAGATAAATAATCACTGTTTGCTTTGAGTCTATCAATCTCTATGGATTTGTTTGTCTGAAAATCTGCCTCTTGGGTTTTCTTCTCAAAAAGTCTTTCAATTTGGTAAACAGATGTTAATTATTATTAGGGACCAGATCAAGGCTGATTCTGGAAGATTGGAACTTTTTCATTTAAATTTTACTAGCCGTTGCTTTTTTTTTTATCTGCGTGAGGCTATGAATTGTCATGGAGAAACAAAATATTGCAAGATAACATACCCCTGTGGTATTTCGATTGTTTAATTTTGAATCCTTTCACAATTTTTTTTATATTTTGCAATATGCATCAGCACATTATATTTATTATGCAGCACATATTTCTAAGGCTCCATAGGCCATAACATTACAAGGAGAGTGTTTCTACAGTCCCAATTAAGACAATAGATTATGGTTGTTTTGGTTCAAGATTCTAGTCTGTTTGTTGCTAACTTTGGTAATTATAATTGAGGATTATAGTGATTTTATTTTCACCTTATCAAATATTTCATAATGCCAAGAATTCCCAGCTTATCAGTAACTTGCCTGACAATGTTTTTTATAAAAGTAATTCTGATTTGATTTATACAAAAAAAATTCCTCCGTTTCAACTTACTCCTGTTAATAGTTTGTCGTGAAAAAAATGTTGAATATGTCTATGAAATCATCTGTTACGATTTATATTGCAAATATGGTTTAGAAAGCCTAAAATATTGGTGTTCCTAAAGTGGAATTTAGGACTGCTTACATACATATATATATAGACAAAATATATATATAGACAAAATTCACTTAAAAATTTTTTTTTATACAGTCTGCATGGGAAACTCTTGAGAAATGGAATAAATCTCTTTCTCGATGTGAAAATGAAGAATCACCAGCCATGCCTATCAGGTAAAGATTATATTTTTAACTTTTTAAAAGTATTTAAAATTGATTTTGTTTATATAATTTCATGAGTTTGAATGTATTGTCATTTAAGATTTTATTTTGATTTTTCCCCTCCATTTTTATATTCAACTTTTCATTTTTTCCATTGAAAAAATAAAATCTGAATAATTTTGTTATTGAGGATATAGTACCTTACTTTCTCTACGTTATTTTAAGTTCCAGTTTTTTTTGTTAAGAAAATTATTACATTAACATTAACCCTTCAGGTGTGGATGTTTAGTATGGTAACTGCTGGCAAATTTTGAAGGTTGGTGGGGGAAGTTGTTTAATGAGTTTGGGGCTCCAACCTTCTCTAACTACGAGTATCTGCCAGTGGTCAAGTGAGTAGTGTGTGTGGTATTGTAGTTTCTGTATTTTCTTAAAATCTGGTTTCTATTATAAATCATTGCGATCAGTTATACCTCTGTCCACATATAAAATTCAATTTATTATCGGTCTGTGGTACTCCATCTGCAGATTACCATTAGAAAATTTTAAGATGGTAGGGAACATTTTTCGCATAAATGACCATGGTTTTCAAGATATTGTTTAAAAAATGGTTTTTGCAGAAGGTGACAAAAGCTCAACTCATAATGATTCTTCAGCTGAAACTATTGACAATTCTGATAAAGTCCCTGACTATATACTAACATCAGAATATTCTGCATCGAGTGATTTGAACACTGATGATGAACTGGAACTGAGTAATAGGCCACAGTGACAGAATAGTGATGACTGGCCTATTCAAAATGAAAATTTTGTACTATAAATCCCAGAAGTATATTTAGGAAGAGATAACTTTGAGTGGGATACAGAATAGCCCAATCAATGCATAAGGGTACCATGTCAAGATAACATTCGAGGTCTTCCTGGACAGCTTCCTCCAGCTCATAATATTGGTGAAACGGCTACTCTCTATCATGTGTGAAAGCTGCTTATTGATGATGAACTTATTTTACAGATAATTGAATGGACAAATAACAAATAAACCATATAAGAAATAAAAAAAACTACAACAAATATCAAAATGTATTCCGGCCTACCAATTTTGATGAGATATCAACATTGATAGCAATTTTTTCATTTTTATTGTATTCTACATATAAATCTTTGTTAGAAGATTTAAAATCTTTATTTAGTATTACTGTGTCAGGAAGGCCAATTTTTCGTCCAGTTATATCAGCAAAAAGGTGTAAAATTTTGATTTAGTTGTCTCCAACTATAGTAGAAATTAAAACAAAAGGAGACTGATGGTGGTATTCTACTTCTTCATTTACATTTTTTTTTAACTAAAAGTAACTAAATATCAATAGATAAAAATCATAACATTCATTAATCTATTTTATATATATATCCTGTTAAATATTGTTTCTGTACTGACTTTAAAGAAAAGTAAGTAAAAGTATTACTTTTAGTCATTTAATGGGAGGGGGTGGTTGAAAATGAATTTTCTTTACATTTTGAGGTATGAGGAATTCAAAAATCATTGACTTAGATTGTGGTTTCCCTATATATTTATTTATAGGCCTAGTATATAATTTTGTGGGTCAAAAAACTCCCGAACTATTAGATCAATTTCATTGAAATTTAAATTTGCCTATAGTATTATATCTGAAGTTGTGCATATGATAATTGGTTGACTTGCTCCAATTTAATTGGTTGGTAATGCCCAATTTAAAGGGAAAAAAAAATCGATTGGGACAAGTTAGAAGTGTAGTTCATTAGGATGCTTCAAGTTGGAACTTGGAAACAAAACTACGTTGATTGAAAACTGTAAATCTGTTATACTTGTGTAATATTACAAAAAAAAAAAAAAAAAAAAAAAAAAAAAAAAAAAACTGCTGTTCTTTCATAAGCACTTCAGATAAAAAAATTACAAAATGTAAATTGTAAATATGTAAAAACACTGTGGCCTATTACATATATCCAATTTACATATGTAAATTGGATATATGTAACCACAGTTTTATTGTAAATATGTTATATTTTCATATTGTTTATAATTTGTTATATTTCCATTATAAACGCATGTATTTTCATAGTAATTTGTATATTTGCATTTAGTACTTAATATTAAAAATATGGTAGATTTATATCGGTCCAATTTCATAACATTAATTCAATTGTATTTCTATTTATAAGAAAAAAAGATTTTAAAAAATTTGTATTAAATATTACTTTTTTCAGTAATTTACATTAAATAACTACAGATTTATGTAATTAATGGGAACTGTACAAAGAAATTTTAATCCTGTTCTTTCAAGTACTGAAAATATAAATTCTATAATTAATAAATTTTGTTCGGTGTTGAATGATTTTAAACCACTGATTCTCAGACTTTTTCGCCCAGAACCCACATAGGATCAAAAGTTTTCTAGTGACCCAACATTTTTAAACTTACCATCTATTAAAAATAATTGCAGTTGCTGTTTTTGTTTTTAAATGTGGAAATCCTATTTCTGAGATAAAACTAACATTTCAAATAAGAGCATATTTAATCATATTTGGAAGTATTTTTTATTAAAATTGAAAATTGTCAAAAAGTAGAATATCCAAGCTTTAATTTTTTTTTAGTCGTCTCTCTAAGCCCCTTGGCTTACAAAGTTGAAGTAGTTTGAATACAGTCATATTTTATCATAAATATAGGTTTCCCTTTAATTTTTTGTACTAGTGTAATGGATATTTAATTTTAATTTGAAATATCAGGAAAACATAATTTTTGCTTTTTTTTTTAATCAGAAAGGCGATCCTTTCTAGACCACCTGAACGTTCCCAATTTTCTGTGGGATTTCTACCACCCTCCTGCAGGTAGTCTGCGCCCAGTAGGAGGCATTATCGCCCACTTTGAGAATGAATGTTTTAAACCAATATTTTTGGTGGTTTCGCATACAATTCCTGTATATTAACAGTAAATGAAATTGTAGACAAAGTATATGTAGTGAAAAAAATATAACATTTTTATTTGAAGAAGTAAAAAAAAAAAAATTTAACAATTAAAAATAATGAATAAAAATTACTTCATTTGCTTTAAACAGAAATAATTGCCGATAATTTTGGTATTATCATCTGTTAATGGAAAAAGAAGTTTTTTTTTTTAATTCAAAATATATTTATTTTTTTGATTTTTATCATGATTGTGTTTATTTTCAGATTAGCAGATGACAAGGTAAAAGAACAAATATGTGGTGACACTCCTATTACAAGTTCAGAAACAACTGTTACAGATCTTGCTGACAGTTTGTCGACACAAATAACATCTAATTTAAGTTCAGAAACAGAAATTAGATTTGTTTCTTGTAACACATCATTAGTTGATCAATCAGTAACTAATACTTTGCCAGTGGATCCACTGAGATCATTCTGTTTAAGTGAATCGATGCTACCTATTAATATAACATGTACTCCTGAAAATTTTGACAAAATTGAAGAAACTCAATCAATTACTAAAGAGTATGATGAAATAGCAAATCTTGAGAATGAATATGATGCTCTGAAGATGCAGTTTGAAAATATTAAAATAAAGTATGATAATGCTGTTTGTAACCATAAAAAAGAAGTTCATGAATTAAAAACTTGCATTGAGGGTTGTAATAACTTAATTACCAATTTGTATAAGATTGTTGAAATAAATGAAGAAAATAATGCAAATCATGAAAAATTAATTGAAAGCATTACCAAATTTAAACATTTTGAACAAGATTTAAGTAAATTTAAAATGGATAAAAATGAATTTTTAATGAAGCTAGAAGAACATGAATATTATGATGAACTTTTAAAGAAATTAAAGTACATTCTTAATTTAAATGATAATGAAATTAAAATTAATGATGTTGAAGATATGATTAATTCATTTAAAAGTAAAATATCTGATTTGGAAAAGCTAACTGAAAGTGATAAGGAGATAATAAAGAGTTACAGTGAAGAAATTAAAAACCTTAAAAATGATTTAAATGAAAAAGAAAAATACAACGAAATATTACAAGACTGTTGTTTGATATTTAATGAATCCTTAGATGTGAACATAACTAAACTTGAAATAAAAGAATTTATTCTTCAGTTTATTCAAAAAAGTTCTGATCTCAAAACTCAGTTAGATGATTTAGAACAGTTACAAAAAAAAAATGACTCTCTTAATAAAATCGAGTTAAATTCTCAACGTGAAAAGTCATTGCAAAATGAAAAGATTATTGATAATATATGTGAAATTTTGAAGCAGGAAATGAAGGAGGATGTTGAAAAACTTGAAATTACCAATGTTATAAATAATTTGATTCAAAAACATAAACAGAGGGAAACTGAAAGTAATGAACTAGCAAAAGCATTGGAAGATAATAAATCTTGTGAGATTCTTTTGAATGATTTATATGTTATGCTTCAAGAGAAAGTGGGAATTACTGATAAATCAAATATAAAAGATGTATTGATATCTCTTACAGATTTAAAACTAGAATTTGATAGCATACAACTGAAATTGCATGCTTATAAAGAATCTGAAGCTGTTATAAATAATCTCTGTAGATTATTGAATGAAAAATTACACAAAGAAATTTCTCAAGATGATTTACTGGATAATGTTAAAACACTGTTTGTTAATATCGATGATTTAAATCAAGAATTAAGTGAATCTCACAAACTGTGCTATGAGATACAAAAAGAATATATGTCAAAAATTGAAGAAATGAAAAATGAATTGGATGATGCAGATGATTTATTGAAAAGGTTATGTTCCGCTTTAAATGATCGACTTGAAACTGATGTTGATAAAAATAACTTGCCTGATACAGTATTGTCATTGGTTCAATACAAAGAAGAATATAACAGAATGTCTATAAGTATTGAAGAAAAGAAAGAATTTTCAGAAATTATAAATAACTTATGCACTGTACTTCAAGACGACATGACTGAAGATGTACCAAAAGATAAAATAGGAGATTTTGTAGTAACCTTAAAAAAAAATAATGTTGAATTGAAGAAACAATTGCAAGATAGACAGAAAATAACAACTGAAACTGAAACTGAAATTTCTACAATTAAAGCTGAACTTGAAGCTAACAAAATGTATGAAACAATCATTAATGATGTTTGTTGTGTTCTAAATGAAGCAGAAGATGAAGCTCAGCAACAGATATCTATTGATAAAGTAAAAAATTCTGTCATATCACTAAAAGAAAGCAATGCAGAATTGAAGCAGAGATTGGATTATTTTCAAAATATAAATATTGAAACAGAGAATCAGTATAAGTCTGAGATAGACATGTTAAAATCTGAATTGCAGACTGGTAAAATCTATGAATCTGTTATGAATGATTTGTTGTGCGTGTTACAAGATGAATCTGAGAGTGATGCACCAGAGTTAGATATAAAAAATGCTGTTGTTTCATTGAAAGAAAACAACACAGAATTAAAGAAGACATTAGAAAATTTACAAGCAACATATGATTTAAAAGAATCGCAACATAAAAATGAAATTGAATTATTGAAGGGTGATTTAGAATTATTTAAAGTGTATGAAGGAATTGTATCTGAAGTTTGTTGTACACTGAAAGAAGAAAATACGGATTTAATTACAAAAGATGATGTCGCTGTTTCTGTGAAATCATTAAAATGCAAAATTGAAGAACTAAAACAAGCTCTAGAGGAAACTCAGTGTAAAAATAATGAAATGTTAGCAGAGATCAATATGCTAAAATCTCAGGTAGTAATAAATGATGAATACAAAGAAATTATTGACAACCTTTGTGTTATATTACAAGACAATAATGACCTAATTGTAACAAAGAATTCTGTTAAAGATATTGTAGAAAGTTTAAAAATATCTGTTACAGAGTTAAGAAGTCAACTATCTGTTGTAGAAGATGTTTGTAACAAAAAAGAAGAAAGTAAGAAATCATTAGAGAAAATTGTTAGCGATGTATGTTCTATATTACAAGTTGAAGATAAAAATACAGTAGAACATGATATGAAGCATGTTATAATAACTTTAAAAGAAAGTAATAAGGAAATGAGGAAAACCATAGAAGTTGCCCAAAATAAAAATAATGAAGTTGAAAGGAATTATCAGCATGAAGTTGATTTGTTAAAAGCTGAAATAGAAACTGGTAAAATATATGAAGCCGTTCTGAATGATCTGTTATGTGTTCTCCAGGAATCTAATGAGCATGAATTAGCACAAAATGATGTTAAAAATGCTGTAATTGGGTTAAAACAGAGTAACTCAGAATTAAAACATTTATTGGAACAAGTACAAAATTCAAGTATTGAAAAAGAAACTCAGTACATAAATGAAATTGAAAAATTAAAAGCCGATCTAGAAACAGGTAAAGTTTATGAGATAATTGTAAATGAATTGTGTAGCATCTTGCCAAATGAAAGTGAACAAGTAATTAATAGAGATGAATTAGTACTTTCGGTAAAATCATTCAGAGAAAATTTTAAGACATTAAGGACTCAGTATCAAGAAACTCAACTAAAAATTAATGAAATGGTAGCAGAAATTAATAGTTTAAGAGAAGAAAATCAAAATAGAAAGGAATATGAAAATCTTGTTGAAGACATTTGTATTTTACTACAAGAAAATTCTGATTGTGTAATTATGAGAAATGATATTAAGGAAGTTATTAACACATTGAAGAACAATATAATAAACTTACAGACCCAATTGACTAATTTAGAAACGGATTATTTGGAAAAAGAAAAAAACTACATTGAAGAAATAAATAATTTTAAAGTTGATTTAGACAGAATGAAGGATAGTGAAAGGATTTTGGACAGGTTATCTTCTCTACTTTTTGATGACAACAAACAAATTATTAGCAAAAATGATATTGAAAATACTATTATTTCTATGAAGGAAAAATTAAAAGAACTTGGTTACTTATTAGATGATACTAAAGGTATAACTATGGAAAAGGAAAAAGAAATCGATTTACTTCAATTAAAGTTAAAAGAAGCTGGATCATATGAAATCATTGTTGAAGAATTGTGTCATGAACTACAAAGTGATGGAAATGAATCTTTGCCTAAGACTGATGTGAAGAATCGTGTGATTAACTTAAAACAGCTTGTAAATGAATTGGAAAGTAAACTGGAGATTTCAAATCAGACCATTCGTGAAAATGAAATAAAATATAAAACTGATATTGAGGTAATAAAAGCTAAACTAGTCGAGAGTGAAGAATATGAAATAATTATTAATGACATATATAATATTCTTCAAAGTGAATCTGAAAATACAGAAAAAAGTGAATTAAAGAATATTATTACCAAATTAATTGATGATAATTCTTCATTAAGAAATAACATTCTAAAAGTAGAGAATATCTGTAATGAAAAAGAAATACAGTTTTTGGCTGAAGTTGATTCTTTGAAAAGTGAACTTGAAAAATATAAAGAATATGAATCTGTTATTAAACAGATATGTTTTGAGTTGCAAGATAATTATGGTCTTGCAAATTTAGAAAACAACATGAAAAATGTTACAGATACTTTAACAAATTTCATTAATGAATTGAAAAGAACAGTAGAGCAAGCTCAAAATACAAATAATGAAATGCAACAGCAATATAAGTTTGAAATTGATGTATTGAATACAAAATGTAATGATCTAAATACATATAGAATTTTAGTCGATGAACTCTGTAGTATTCTGAAATTTGATGTAAAAAATGCATGCTTTAATTCATTGAAAGATATTGTTATTACTTTAAAAAAGAATGAAGAAGATCTTAAGATGCAGGTAGATACTTTACAAAACGTATATACAGAATTAAAAGAGAAGTATGAAACTGATATAAAATTATTTGAAGACAGATTTGATCATCTGAAAGAGTATAAAAATGTTGTTGGTGAATTATGCAGTATTATGCATGAAAATGATAATCATTCTATATCAGAGTGTCCAATAAAGGATTCAGTTAGGTCTCTGATAAAAGAGAATGGTTTTATAATCAATGAATTGAATGAAGTTAGTAATAGAAAAAAGGAAGAAATTGATGCTTTGAAAGAAAAACTTGAATCTTACATTGAATGTGTTGATATTTGTTACAATCTGTGTAATTTATTAAATGATGGCAACGATAAAAAAATTTCTAAACATGAAATCAGAGAAGTTGTTTTAAGCTTGAAAAAAGAAAATGCTGAATTGAATGAGCAACTGGAAATTATTAAAAATTCATACACTGATATTAATTCATACAGTAAAGGTGAAATTGAAAGACTTGAGAACAAATTAAAACAATCAGCAGAATATGAAGAGATTGTTAATAGGATATCTAACATAATTTTTACAGTTAGCAATACAGAGATCACTAAAGAAAATTTAACAGAGTTTGTTAATCAGCTATGTATTGATATAAAAAGTTTACAAAAACAATCTAGAGATGAAAAATTACAAAATGATAAAGCAGTTGAGTTTTATAAATCAGAAATTAACAAATTAGAGAAGAACATTGAAGCTTGTGGAAAATATCAAGAAATAGTATTTTGTATTTGTAAACTGTTTACTGATGAACATGAAAAAATCACTAGAGATGAAATATATGATCATTTAATTAAACTAAAAAACAGTTTTGATATTACTACTAACCAGCTATTAGATTTGAAAAAAGAATGCAACGATTTAAAATCCAAATATGAGTTGGAACTTCAAGAACTAAAAGCAGATTTGGAATCTCAGTTGAAATATAAACAAGTAGTAAATGAAATTATTAAACTAGATATTAGTGGTGCAGTTTGTGTAAATACAGTCGTTGATTCAGTTAAGTGTTTACAGTTTCATAAAATGAATTTGGAGAAAGAAGTAGATGAATTAAAATTAATAATTGATAAAATTAGTATTGAGAAAGAAGAGGATAATCAGATTTTTGATTTATTAAAAGAATCACTAAAACTGGATTCCAATATGAAAGAATGTAGAATTGTAGATGCTGTCTTAGATTTAAAAAAAAATATCTCTGATGTACAAAACCAATTAGAGCAAAATTCTGAAATCAAGAGTGAATTAAAACAATTGACAGAAGAAAATAGTGATTTGAATAAAAGATTAAAGGATTACAATGAGTGTAGTGATTTTATAAAACATTTGAGTACTGTTATCACTGAAACTGAAAACCCAATTATTTCAAAGTCTGAAATAGTAAATACTGTTGTAAATTTAAAAGAAAATAATTATCGGTTGAGTGAACAGTTAATAGATTTAGAAAAACGAAATGAGGATATCATTGCCAAATTAAGCATTGCTAGTGAAGATCTAAAAGCTAAATTACAAGTATGCAGAGAAAAAGAGCTTATTTTATGTGATTTAATTAATCTCTTGAATGAGGGCGGTACAAATTATGATGAAAAGGAAGTATTAGAATCTGTTAAGAATTTGAAAGCAGAAAATTCTAATTTAACTGAAAAATTAAAAAGATTACTCACTGAAAATAAAAGCATCACTAAATTAGAATCTGAAAATTCTGACTTGAAAACCAAATTGGAACTCTACATGTTCAATGAGAAGATTATTCATAAGCTCATTAAAGATGTTGGTATTGATTGTCAAGGCAATGAGAATAATCTGACTCCGCAACTGATAGAAAATTTGGGAACATATTGCACTGATTTGCAAAAGAAAAATATAGAAAAAAATAAACATGATGGTTTATTCAGTTGTTTAAAACGAGAAATTGATAAAATTAAAGAACAAATTAAGGAATCTGATACTGAAAGTAATAAAAAAGAATTGACTGAAATTGGAGAAATAGTCAAAACAGACTCGGATATTAAGACTGAATTTTTGGAAGATTCTGTAGAAAATTTGAAAAAGATAAACGGTCAGCTCCAGATGAGTTTAGGTAAAGACAAAGATATAAAGAACAAATTGATTAATGAAATGAGAAATTTAAAACCATCATTTGATTTCAAAATTTGCAACAAATATTCATCAGTTCAGCTACTTGATGATTTTATCTCTTGTGTTATGGAAAAAGAGACTGAAATTGTTACACATTTGCACAATGATTTTAAAAATGAAAGCCTAAAATTGCAAAAGAAAATAAACCAACTCGAAGAAGAAAAAGTTAGATTAAAAGAGTTGAACAGAGAACTTCAAGATAATGTTATTGAAAATATAAACCGTGACTTGAAATCCAAATCTGAAAAAATTAGTGCACTGCTTGTTAAATGCGAAAGCTTACAGGATGAAGTGGAAAAAAGATCAGATCACGTTTCAGTTATTAAACAAAAACTTGTTGAGGCTGAAAGTGATGCAGCTTCTCTTCGTTTGGAAATTAATGAACTTCAAGTTAAAGCTAAAAAAGAGAAACAGGTTGTTGCTTTAAATTTATTGACTGAAGAATTGAAAGAACAGATTGAAACCAAAGAAAAATGCATTTCTGTTCTTAATGAGGATCTGAAAGAGAAAATGTCCAAAATAAACCAAATGAAAGATTTGGTTGAATCAAAGGATTCTGAAGGGAAAAAATTATCTGAACAGTTAAATGATCTGCAATTGCAGTTACTTGAGAAAACTAATCAGATATCTGAACTGAACAAATGTAAAGAGATTTACATGAATGAAATTTCTGAGATGAAAATAAAATTAGATGAAAAATCAGCAGAATGTTTTGATTTAAAATCTTCTTTTTACAAATTAAAGGAAGACTACGCTTCTGTTAGGCAATCTTTAGAAAGCAGTAGTAAAGGCACAGCATTACTTCAGTCTAAATTAGATGAAGTTACAGCTGATTTGGAATCTACAAAAACATCGTTGGGCGACTTGATGGAAAGTATGAAAGCTGAACAGTTATCCAATGAAAAAGAAAGAGCTTCCCTATTGGTGGTGATAGAAGAGAAAAGCAAGATTTGTGAAAAATTAGAGTTAGAATTTTCTGTTCTCAAGAAAGAACGTGAAGACATCGACTTAAGCAGGAAACGAATTCAGTGCTTAGAAAAAGAAATTGAAGCTAAAGATAAAGAGCTTAAAGAGGAAAAAGAAGAAAAAAATTTAAAAATTAAAGAATGTACTGAAGCTCAAGAACTTTTGAAGGAAAAGGAAAATCTATGCAAAGAGCTTGAGACTAATATTATAAAACTAGGACAAGAAATTTCAAAACAACGGGACATTGTAACAAAACTAAAGATTGAATTAAGGAATAAAGAACAAGAGTTTATGACATTAGAGATGCAGACCAAAGAAAAATTAAAATCTATCGAAAGTATTGAAACTGACTTGCGAGTGGAAAAACAACATTCAAAGAAGTTACGAATTAAAAATGAAAGTTTGATGCGAAAATTAGAGATGTTGGATCAGAAAGAAAATTTACCTTCTTCAAAATCACTTTCACCGAGTAATTCTCAGCAGTCTGTTACCACTAGTTCTATATATGCAGAAAAACTGAAAACATTTGAAAAACAATTATTTTCCATTTTTGATGATCATCCAAAATCAATGGAATCTGCAATACAGATTATAAAAATAACATTTGAAAAAGTTAAAGATCTAGAAACACAATTGGCTGATGCAGAATTGGATAAAAATGAACTTGACAAAGAATGTGAAGACTTGAACGCGCATATTGAACAGCTAAATAAAGAAATTGAGGAGTATCTTGAAAAGCAAGAAAAGTTAATGATTGATATTGACAGCCTTAAAACAGAATTGGGAAACCAAAAAAAAATTAATGAAAATTTCAGTAAATGTAGTGAAAAATTACATAAAGACATAAGTTATTTACGTACAGAAAATGAAAGGTTAAAACAAAGTATTAAAGAAATGAGAAACGATAAGATTCCTGCAGCCCAACATTGTGAGAAGAAGCAACTTGATATCAGCAATAAAGATATTGGCACTCCAGAATTCAGATCATTGAAAAATAAGTGGGAACAAATTTCAAAATCAACACCGATTAGTGAGTTTAATTACTTTTATTCTTTTATTTATTGGTGTGTATATGTATTTTATATAAATTTAAAAAATAATTTTTTACATATATTTAACATTTTGCAGTTTTTCTTTAAACTTTATATGTAACATTTTTTAAAAACTTTTTATTTTGGGACTGAAAGGTTAACAAATTTGAATAGTACTCATAAAATTATCAAAATTATGTCCTTTGTTTGAAATAAAATGTTAGTTTGCAGAAATTGGGTTGTAGGCTGCCAAAGCAACAAATACCTTTTATTTTGCATTAGTCAAATAGACTAATCTTACTAGAGAAATTCATCATTTTCTTACAATGTTTTTTTCCATAATTAATTGTGCAAATGCAATAATTTGTCACTACCATTCTTTAACAAATTTTGTTGCTGGAGTTGATTATCACATAAATTGAATATCTAGTTTTCCTTTATTACAGTTTAAACCTCATGAAGTGTAAAGGCAAGAATCAAGATCTAATATATTTCTTAACAAACAAACTGGCATATATTTATATATTTGATTGTGGAAGGTTTAGCCAGAGCTAAAAATAATCATGGCGGTGTAGCAAAGAATTTTCAAGGTTAGCAAGGAATGCAAACTGATGTTCATTTCTAGTATCAATAAATTTTATATCATGTTTTTCAAATGGTTTAAATCCTATGTGTATATATAACAACAGGGAACTATATATATATATATATATATATGCAACAGGGAATTAGGTTCATTACCTAGTTCCCTGTTGCAGCTTCGCTTGTGATATGTGGTTACCTGCATTTCCCATAGTAGTCAATCTTTCTATTTTTTTTAAATCGAGTAACTGGAGGCAGGTACAGCCAGTCCCACCTACCTCCGATAATAACAGAGGCAGTAGCTGTGTTGGTTGAGCCATAGCATTGTATATCTTTGCATACCTTAATAAAATCTCAATATAAAAAACTCTAAAATGGTTTTTAAATATTTATCTGAAGAGTATTAGCAAGCTTATATCTACTGAATATCTTGTTTACTACAGTCTGGATTGGGAAAATTTCCAATTATTCAAAAATTTATTTTACCTTTCTTCATCCCATTGCAAGGTTGAATTTCAAAAATCTAGAAATTGGTTTATTGACATTAGATTACGCTCACTAAAAATCAGGTTGAGTTCTTCATTTATTACCAGGAAATTAGAAAAATTAACATGGTTTTGAAAAAATTTAAAAATCCATTTTAAGCCGTAAAACTTGGGATTTTAAAAAATCTAGAAATTGGTTTTTAAAAATGAATAATTATTCAATACAAACCCAGCTCACACAGTAATAGACACAGTTCACAATTCATTAAAGATTGTGCTTCAGCCGGTAAATCTCCACTTAAACATATATATTTATATAATTTTTTTTTTTTTTTTTTTTGAGATGAATTTTATCTAAAATCTAAAAACCTCAGTTATGCCAAGAAACATTGGTCAAAATTTGGTTGCAATTGGTAGAGTAGTTTTTTTGTTTATCCCAAACAAACAAAAACCCTCTTTCTCTTTGTATAATAGTGTAGAATTGTATTTAATGTAAATTTAATGCTATTATTATATAATATTCATTCAATTAATTTGAATAATTCATTAAAGTTTGTGCTTAACTGGCAAATC
>JAAAKQ030495043.1:17704-41282 GCA_010016005.3 Zanna intricata
ATTTAATGCTATTATTATATAATATTCATTCAATTAATTTGAATAATTCATTAAAGTTTGTGCTTAACTGGCAAATCTCCCCTACTATATACACAAGGGTAAATCTAACATAAACATATTTTTGTTCCTGAACATATTCGGTTGGTAGGACTGGGCCCGCTCTTCTAGTATGCTTGGGTGGGGTCATTAGGAGTGGGAGAGCTAGCCATTCCACACTCCCAACCATTTCATTAGTTGTCGCTCATGATGTTGGAGCAAGAAGTTCACCTCTCCACTTGCAATGCATAATTATAAAATTTCTTGCTCATGAAATTCATGAGTTCAAATTCATTTCTTTCTCATGAGTTCAAGCAATGGAAATTTTCTGGTGATTGACTGCACAGTTCAGGGACTAAACATTGCCAAGGACTCATGTGTTTGCTTGGCGTAAAGAGTTAGAGGAAGGATGAGAGCGAGTGGAAAATCAAGAACACGATCACCATTTTTGGACCAGCATTACAGATGAAAACATTCGCACAGTTCAAAATATTCTTTAAGATGATCGAGTGGTGAGAGTATCCAAAATTGCAGAACAGGTCATAATAAGTTATTTAAGCTGTCAAGCAATCATCATAAACAACCTGCAGTTCTGTAAAATGTGTGCCAGATGGGTCCCTCACCTTTTTGACTGTAGATCAGAAATTGAGACGATTGGAAGTCTGTCAGAGGTATAGCAAGGTTTGTGAAAGTATGTGATGCATTTTTGAGTCGGACTGTCTCCTGCGACGAAAAGTGGGTTCACCATTACACTCCCCAGTTGAAACAAACCAGTATGGAGTGGCGGAGGAAAGGGATGGCAGCTCCAGTGAAAGTCAAGAATCGATTGTCAGCTGGCAAGTGACAATCTGTCACTGTTTTTTTTGACTGATGAGGCATTTTGCTCATTGATTTTTTGCATGATAAAGACACAATCAATGCTGCTTACTACTGTAAGTTATTGGAACAAGTTGAGGGCTGCACATTGCCGCAAAAGACGAGACTAACCAATTCGTGAGGCCATCCTCCATGACAATGCCAGGCCCAATAATGCAGCTCCAATAGTCTAAAAACTGGAAGAAATGCACTGAACTCAATTGATCATTCTTCCTATAGTCCGGACCTATCACCCTGCAACTTTCATTTGTTTGGGCTGCTTAAAGAAGCTCTAGGAGGGCACTAATTTAAAGATGATGAAGGTGTGGTGGGATTTATATGCAATTGTCTTGATAAATAATCGTCCTTTTCTTGGGAAAAATGTAAAGCTGAAAAATAATTTTTTTTTTTTTTTGAGACGAAACATCTAAAAACCTCAGTTATGCCAAGTAATAGGGGTACAAAAATTTGGTTGGTTGATCAGGTGATTTTTTGTTATTCCAAAACAAAAATAAAAACCTACTTCCTTTTTATACTATAATACACATGTACAACAATGTTAATACTTATTAAGTAGTAAAATGTCAATCAAGCAGTGACTATGAGTGACGGACTAGCATTTTTATTCTTCTTAACAGATATACTAATCACCATGTAAAAACAGAAAAATTTTTATGAAAAATCATTGTCATTTCGTACTTGTGTTTGACAACGGCACCACCGTCATTGGGAGGTTATAACCAGCACGATTGGTGGCAAGTTAAATAAATGGTTAAGTACGAAATAAATGAAAAAAGATTATAAATATACACAAACTTAACCAATTACAAACCAAACTTAATCACTCCCCTTTTTTCTGCCTTGCCTCTGGAACTACAGTAAGTTATTACTTCAGAGGATGATATGTATGAATGTGAATGAAGTGTAGTCTTGTACAATCTGAGGTCAACCACTCCTGAGAAATGTGGTTTACCCAACCACCAAAGAATACCGGTTTCCATGATCTAGTATTCAAATCCATATAATAGTAACAACTATCTTTGCTAGGATTTGAAGCTTAGAACTCTCAACTTCGAAATCAGCAGATTTGCAAAGTTGCATTAACCACTGGACCAGCCCGATGGGCTTAATGGAAACCAAACTATGCTCGCTTTGCCCTCTAGTCAAGGGTAGCAAGAATAGGTTAACTTTGTTTAGATTACATTTATAATTTCGCCGTTAACTTTAACAAATGTTTTTAATTTATCATCTTACTTATAAGAAGTAGAACGTAGTTTTTAACTCGTCACCAGTCAGTTGATTGTAACTTCCCAATGATGATGGTGCCATTATAATACAAGTATATGTCATTCTATACCAAATAGCCTTATAGAAAATTTCATCTAAATAACAAAAGATGTTGGTTTTGGTGTAAGTTCATTACAAGTAGATGAAATACCAGATGGTCAAGATGAGGATCTCACTTAACTTGTTCAGCAAAAAATAATATTAAAAGAAATTTCTTTTCCTGTAGTTGGGATCTCTTGAGATCTTAATTTTTTAATCCAGTTATATTATTATTTTTTTTATTAGCAAAACTCCATTAATTTTTCAGTTTTCTATTATTACTCTTTCTAAAGATGTAAACCACAGATACTCTGTGCAAAGTATTCTGTTATTTGACTGGCATAGATGGAAAGTCATCCATTACCTTCATCTCAATTTCAAGTCATTCAATACCTGCTGTAGTCACATCCTGCTGTAAATAACTAAAGTTGGTTAGATGTTTATATGAACCATGTTATATCGACCTACCAAGACTTGAAAATTATTTATGAAGATTTGAAGAAAACTTAATTAATTTCAAAGTATTGTGTAGTGTTGATATCCCAACATTTGTCCAGATAATCTCACTGTCAGAAACGATGTAACAATAAATACTATCTGTAAGTACTATCAATAAATACTTCAAAATAAATAGTTTTTGTTTCTTTTAGGTGAGTTGATATAATTACAGCTGTAATATATAATCTTTAGCATAAAGCAGAACAATGATAAAAATGTTAAAATGCATTCAATGGAATTCAGAAAATGTTAAAATTCATTTTAAAAAATGCAAAATAAAATTTTATGAAGCTTAAATGATGTTCTTATTAATAAATACTTAAATTGCAATTAAGAGTCCAAGAAAAATAGCTGACCAAGTTTCAGTTTAAGATAAAATCAACTTGCCAACCTGAAAGTGAATGAGAATTAAAAACTAATCCAGACAAATTTTTATTTTGATTTATATAGATAAATTACGAGAGAAATAAATTCCTTTGAAATTTACATATAAATTTATTACATTATCATTGTTTGTTAAACATCTATAATATTTTATCTCCACAGAGAATTATAAAATGGTTGTTATACTACTCAAAGAACTATTTTATAGAAGTTTTACTGAATGTATTCATTCACGTTCTTATACCACCTGATGTTAATATTACAAAAATTTCTTTGAAAATTTATACTTTTAACTACTCTGATGTTAAGTTAATATTTCAAAATTAATTAGTTGGGTGATATGATTGGCTGTGATTTTTTTTTAGCTGGGTTCTGCAGCAATATTAAGCTAAATGATAAGAATGTTAACATTCGTAAAATTTACTTGTATATCAATATTTTTTTACATTGTTGTCTTCGGGCGATAATAACGTTTCGACGTTGTTCGCCCTCAAAAAAAAAAAAACATTGCTGTCTGTATTGTTTAAGTAAAATGACAAGGCAGATGGTACAAGTAAATATTGCCAATATTAATTTATTATTGTATATGCTGCAATTTATCCAGCTATTTTGTTTCAAAACATAATATGATTTTTTCCCTCTCATAGCATGAAAAATAATTTGTAAATTTATTAAAATTAAATGTTACAAAGTTTTTTTTTTACAGAAGAGTGTAAATGTGACGATTTATTGAAGAATGTACAAGAACTTAAGGTGGACCTAGCAAATAAAAATAGTAAGATAGCAATGTTGGAAATACAAATACAAGGAGAAAATTTTCCTTATAAGAAAAAGGCTATGCTATTGGAGGAATCATTAAATGAATCAAAAACAAAGGTATTATTACTCTCATCTTCTTGTTGAATATACCGGTTTAGACAAATTATAGAGCATTGTTTAACTTTGGTGTCATTCAATCACTTTTATGTTATTTGAAATGCTTTTCCATATTAGATGTTATTTTAAGCAAAAGTGCAAATTGCGCAAATAAAATAACAACTAATTTTGTTTTAGTTTACTTGCAATGATGAAACCTATTATTGTGAGGAAGCTTGAAATCCTTTTGAAAGAAGAAACTGTACCATAAGTATTGTTTTAGTAGATGGATAACTACAATGAGACCAGGCAAAAGGTTCTTAAACCAGGAACCCTTTCTACTACGGATTTTTAGTTGACATGGTCTGAACAATATTACTTAAAGAATTACATTTAATTAGACTTTCATTGCTTCATGAATGTTTATTCATGCAGCAATGAAAGTCTATAGTTTTCATATTGGAAAACAATATCCAATTTTCTTAAAATTATTCTTTAATGTTTTATCATTTTTATGTAGTATATATATCTTACACTACATAAAAATTATATTATTATTCCAAAGAAAAGATAATAAGATCTCAAAAATGAAGTATCATTAACCCCCTCCTGCTAGTGACCTGAACTTTTGTGTCAACTTTAGTGATGTTGGTTCTCTGACCGATTATATTAAGGTAGCTTTTTTTAAGCTTCTAACAAATATTACATACATAGTTTATTTATCTAACTTTATTTTCAAAAGTTATGTTTAAAACATGAAAAAAAAAACATAAAAAACAACAGGAAAAAAGGAATTTTAAATATGCTAAAAATAATGAAAAATTGGGAAACAAAAATTTACCTTACAAAAACAAAACATTATGTAATTTATTAAATAAAATATTTTTAAAATTATTAAAACAAATTAAAAAATTAAACAATCTTTGCACAATGTGTTAATTTGTTCAAGTCACAAATATTTATGACATTGTTTACAAAAATACTTTGTTTTTTAATACTGCTTTCAAGTGCATTCTCGACAGCGCAGTGGATAGCATGTTACTTCATTAACCTTGTGGACAATGCAGTCAGAAACTTTTGACAATTAATAGACTGTTTAGGATTGTTTTGGCAGAATGTAATTTGAGATTTGATGCCAGCTATATTTATCAAACCACAAAAAATTGGCCACTATGATGTGTTTCTAGCTCAATTGTAGTTTGCACAAAGTCCACCGTGTCAACATTGATATATTTTTTATTACATGTTATTATTATCTCGGTTTTATCTGTAATGTCATCCATGCTGTCGTAGTCATGTATGGAACTTAACAATAATACATTTTTTTTTTTGTGTATATGAAAGTAATGTATAACTAAATATTGTGGATGATATTGGGCTTTCCTATTTTTGTAGGTACTCCAAAGGAATTTATTTTTTCTTATTTCACAAAGTACCACTAAGGTTAATTTATATTTTTTTAACAAAAGATCTCACAATTATTGTGAATTAATTATTGGTCATAACATTTCTACAAAAACCATAAATCGATTCACACATTTGCTCAACAACAGACACTGTGCTGTTGCTTGTTCTGTTCGGCTCTTTTGGCTATTTGCTTACGTAAACCTCCAAGTTTAAAATATAAAACGTTTTGGTGTCAAATAAGCAAAAAGCTTTAATCCATAACACATTTCTGAAAGTATATGTTTGGAGCGTAGCTTTATGGAAGTAAAAATTGGATGATCAGAGTACCTGAGAAGAAAAGATTAGAAGCTTTTGAAATATGATGTTACAAGAGGATGTTAAAAATCAGATGAGTGGATAAAGTTATAAATAAAGAGCTGTTGTAGCAAATTGATGAATAAAGAAGCATTTGGAAAAATATATTTAAAAGAAAAGATAGACTTACAGACCACATATTAAGGCATCCTGGAATTTCAAGTATTTGGAATTTTTTTGATTTAGATGTTATATATTGGTGAAAACCACAATGGCCTCTAAATCCTAGAAATATTTCATTGACTGTAGCATATTGTGAAATACTGTAGTTTTCCTTACAATTTTTCACAGAGCTATCAAATAAATCTCTAATGGAAGCTAGTTGCATTTTTCTTGCATCACAAGTATTCCTATCATTTAGAATCTAAGATGCTGAATCAAAAATCAGAATCGCTAAAAAGATATAATTAGAGCGGAATGTTAATGTATGATGAACTAACAGACATTAAAAGAAATATATATTCTTTCTACATTGAAATAGTCACATAATTATGTAATTAATTTTACCGGTTTCAGTTGCAGTTGGTCCTTTATATTTTCTCTGGAAAATGTTTCTTAAAAGAAAGTTTACAAAGTAATCAACTGTAACAACAGTTCTAAAATATCTTCCTAAACATAGCTTTAGACCATTATTTTTTCATAAAGTTTTATCATTGTAATATATAAACATGCATTATTATATAATTATTTCATATGACAATTGATTAATAAAAAGAAATTTAACAAAAAAATGTATAAAAAATAAATTATAATTTATTATGTAGTATCTCAAGTATTTTTGTAGAGAAGTTGTTTAATTGTAGTACACTAGCTACTACTTATGCCATTTTCATCCATGCAAGAATTATTATGTTGTTAAAAACTATAATTTATAGTTTTTTAACAAAAAGATTTAAAAAAAACTACAGATAAAAGTACAAATATAAAACAATTTAGTTAATAAACGATAATGCATATTATGATGAGAGGATAATAATAAAAAAATGAAGTTACAAAATTTCAGACCCTCACTTGGAATCAATAATATTGCCTGGACCTCCTCCTTTAGTTTGCTACTGCCTCAACACCAGTTCATTAAGTGATAGAGAGGGTGATATTTTAGTAGTGAAAAAGGTTATTAACTTTGCAACAGTGGCTATTAGAAAACATTTTTTTTTTTTTTTTTTTTGACAGCAGAACTGTCATTTAATATAATGTTATTTATTAAATTTTACAAACATTCTGTAGATTCAAGAAGATTCTGTTTTACAAAACATTCTAGATTCATTGACTAATTATTTGTAGGAATTTGCCGGCTTTTCTTGAAAAAAGTTAATTTATAATAATATGGCTTTTTAGCCAATTCATGGATAGCAGGTTCAGAAATGTCTCTAGACTAGCTTAAAAACAGGTTACCACATACTAAAAGCGCTATTAAGGACTTATCACACCCATTATGAGATAGTGCTATAGAATGACTATCTAACAGGAGATAGAATGACAATGAAAAGGAATGGAGGAAGAGACAATCAATCCTACAGCATTTTAGAACTGAAAACTAATAATGATATATTAATCTCTCGTCCAACTGATTGGATTTACTCTGCTAATATAGCTTAATATAGTAAAAATAAGAATAACAGTGATTCTTATTGTAGACAGAAGACATTTTAGGGTTTGATGGTAGAAAATTTAAGTCTCTTTGAGAGCTTGTTTCATTAAGTAAAGATTGATATTTATAAAATGTATTCCATTATTTTAAAATGATGCCAAAATACAATTACAATGGAGATCTAAGTGCTACAAACAAATACTGTATATATATATATATATATATATTAAATTATCAATAAAATGATGCAGATGATGATGTAGATACAACAGCCTTTGTTGTATTTCGTTATTATTTCCTATTACTGTAAAGTTTATTATTGTCATAAAATTTGTTGACAGAAGATAGCACTAACCATTGCAATATATGTGATAAAACAAAAGTTGAGAAGTGTACTCGTATGTATATATGTGTGTATACTCAACATATTGGTCATTATAATTATTAGCTTTTAAAATAATACATAATAGTTGGGTAAATACTTTAGTTGTTTTATTGTTTAAATAGCTCTAATTCCATATTATGTGAATGTTTCTCTTATGTATACAGATTAATCCAGATAAAGTTGAGTTAGATCATAAAAAAAATTTTATTTTGAAATTTGTTTTTAGTCACTGAATCACTCAAGTTATTCTTTCCACAACTATTTTGCATATAGTAAGCTCTATAAAGTTTTTATTGATCATTGATGTTTATAAAATTTTACAGATAATGACATTAAAGCAAGAAGTACGTAGATTACAAAGTTGTCTTCATGAAGTAACAACATTCCATGAATTTGAGGCTGTAGGTAAGCAGGCAGTGCGTAAAACCGTTAGTGACGTTGCAGTACAAGCTTCATCTAATTTTGAGTCTGAACAAGATGAAGAAGGTGGTTCAAGTGGAATAGTACAGGTACATATGTGTATTATTTTTTAAAACATAGTCATTATTATGACTGAAAATCATGCAGTAATAGTCTGATATAGAGGATGCAACTTGTAACAATAAGTTTATTGTTAATAATTTTTCTAACTTAAGTGTATTTTAAATGTTGCTGAAAAATGAAAATTCATCTGAGGAAGAAGATACCTACCTACATTTGTTAGAGTAGAATCAGAAGTGCTTCTGAGTAGATAGATGAAATCCTATTGTGTAAATACATAAGTTGCGTAGTACCTATAACTGACAATACAATTGTAAAAAGAATGAGTTCGAATTAAATGATTTTATCTGCTTTCCTCATAATGAAATATAGGCTTGGTTCACTATTTTGTATTGTTTGTTAAATATTTTTTTTTATTATTAATTAAAAAAATTATCTGTTAATCTAAAAAAAATTGAATTATAAATACACTGCCAATGTTTTGCTATACTGTTAATTCTGTTTAACGTTTAAGGAAAAATATCAATCATATTTTTACATATTCAGTATCAGTATCGCACATATTCAGTATCAATCATGAGCTCATGGAGTTAACATCATATCGGCAGAGACTTCTTATCGCATTGTATGTTATGTCGAAGCAGAGTTCTAATTTCACGGAATAATGTGACTCACCCAGTCTGTTTTCTTTTCGAGTATTTATTTTGTAAGAATTGCTGTTATTATCTTCAAGTTAATTTAAATAAAATTAAGATGTCAGTTTGTGGATTTTCAGGCTGTACTAGGTCAGTAACTTCAGAATTGTTTTAACATTTCGTGCGTAAAGTACAGTAAAATTTTTCACCGGTCCTGTGTTAATGTGAAGAAGGCTGACTTCAACCAACAATGGCGCAGTGTTCTTGCTGGGAGGAGAAGATTATTGAGCTGGAATCCACGTTTTTAGTTGACATTGTTACCCTGCAAGATGAGTGAAAGAACTTTTAGCCATTAAGCAAGAACAAAAACAATGTAAAAAAGAATTCAATGATTCATATGATTTATTGTTCAACAAAATTGATGATGCAACAAAGCATTGGAACAACAAGCTAAGAAAATTGAAGAATACTTAAGAAAAAGGGAAGTTCTGAAAGCAAAAAACAAATATGTGAAAAATAAAATTTCAGAATTGGAACTTAGAATTAAAGAGGCGAACGATATTCTCGTAAAAACTGTATTGAAATACAAGGAATCCCATTAAAAATGTAAGAGGACATCGTTGAAGTTATAAAGGAGGTTGGAAAAGCAATTGAATTTAATGTTTCAGATAATATGATAGATAACTGTCATAGATTTAACCCATTTCTTCCCAGAAGAACAATTCCAAATTTTTAATGATTTTTTTTTTTTTTTACATTTTATCTACAACATTACTATCAAATTTATAAAATGAAACATGAAAGGGAAATTCTTATTTGCAGTTTTTGAGTTTGACCTGCTGCGTTCGTGCAACATTGGGAGTTTTCTGCAAGTTACAATAGTGCTTTAACGCAATGATGGGAAATGATGTAAACAGAAAACTTACAAACAATTTATTAAGACAAAATTCATTTCTGTTATATTAAAATAATATTTTTTGACGTACTAAATTTTACTTCTACATTTTAGCTGAGTTGTGAAATTTTTCAAAACAGTCCATGGGTAAAAATACTTGACATTTTTTGCAAATATAAACAGTTTATCTATGGCACATTTTACACCTTCGTCTTTTATTATTTTCATTTCGGTTTGTGATATGGTCAATTGTGTTTTTTCATACGTCGTCAGGTAAACTATTCTTACTATAGTGTCCTAACAGTAAATTTCTGTCACTCTTATCAGGTTCTTCAATTTTCGTGGAACGAAGTAAGGTCAAAACTAACTGTGATTTGAAATCGATCTGACTAATTTTATTTCCAGTTGCTAAAATATAAAATTTTCAGGCATTTACCGTGGTAGCATCGATGCCATTTACAAATAAGGTCTACCACCATTTTTTACCTCTAACTCGAATTCTGTAATTAGCAATCACATTTTCATGAGCATCTACTCCCCCCCCCCATTCCTTTATTGTAATCATTGATAATATTTGGCTGTTTTACATAGACATCTTTTCCCTCTTTCCTGTTATACCTTTTTGTATATAGCATAGGTTCTGTTGATCCGTAATTTGTTATTACAGTAACAACTGAATTACCCCACCACCTCGCTATGAAGATATTTTCATTTTTATCGAACACATATTCATATGTTCCTTTTGGAGTTTTTAGAAATTTTTTCACTGATGAGAATGGAATATTATGTAGTCTGTTTTCTCTTATTGTTCCAGCTACCAAGAAATTAATTTTTGTCCGTTTGCTTACTAAAGAATAACTACTAAAAATATTATCAAAAAAAAAAACATGATTTTTCTGGATTTTCAATAACTTTTAACAAATTACAGACAACCCTTTCTCCTAGCCCACAGCCCCCAGTTTTGCCACCGTATGGCTCAAAATTGTAGATGTAACCACTGAGAGAAGCAATACACCAAATTTTGAAACTGAATCTCACCGGTTTTCCTCTAATAAACATTTTCGCTGAATGACGTCCAAAATAAGGTAACATTTGCTTTCGATTAAAATTATATGAAAAAAGACCCCAAATTGGCAAAATTTGACATTCAGTTCATTATAGTATGGGCGGACTTTAGAAAATTTATCCGTTTTGTCTAGGTTTGTGCTGTCTGACAAATGTATGTATTTTTTAATTTCATTGAATCTTTTTCTGGGCATTGTCTCGTTCAAGCAGTACACCTTTATCAGCATCTTTACTCCAGTACATTTTAGTTTGGAGAAGGGAGTGATAGCCAGTCAAAATGAGAATTCCAATAAATTTTTTTATGTCTGGATGAGTTAAAGAAAAGCTATGGTTGTTTCTTTCCATAGCCATGATTATATGCTTTCCGTAGCATATGATACAGAAATTTTAATAATTTTGTCCAAGAAACATCATCAAAAAATAAACTAAAATTTCAAGAACTGTTAGGTTACCGTAATGGTTTTTTATTTCTTTGACAAGTTTATTTATTTCACTATCATCTGGAATTTTTTATGTAATTGGTAAAGAAATTTCTCAATTTGGAAATGATTTTTGTTCATTTACTTTTTTCTTGGGAATCTTGTGTTTGGTTGGTTCAGTAGAAACAAAACTATGAACTTCAAAAGAACCAGCAATATTTGTTGGAGCAAGATCACCTCCATCATTTATAACCATTTGGTTATCATCAATGTCCTCTTCCTCTGTATTTTCATCAATATCAGTTGGTATAATTACTCTCATTGACACCGCATGCTGCTTCCTCTTGCTCGTATCATCGAGTGCAGTGAGCAATTCTTCTGCTGTTCTGTAATATTCTCATTGAAAACTCATTTTGTAAAAGTAATAAGTAAATAATTTGGCTCATCTCTTGTGCTACACAAAAATCATATACTAGAAACTAATAAATAAATCAGTCACAAAATTAATAAATGATTCTATCACGGTTAAATTTGTCACACACTAATAAAATTTAAAATACGAAATGCAGTAAATAAAATTTAACCATATACAACGAAGCTTCGGAAACGACTGCAACAAACTGTTTTGATAAAGACACTACAAGCACAGCTATTCTCAAGTGGCAGGAAATTCCCAACGTTGCGCCATCGCAACACTTGCACATTTCATTGAATAATAACGAAACCAAAACCTTATTCATACAAGAAATGACTCAGCTGGACGCTAAAAATAATAATAATAGTGAACATAAACAAATATTTGGTTCTAAGAATCTACAGATATTTATTTCTTCTGATAAAGTGCACAATCAGACTTATCATGATTTACCGTTCACAAAAACAAAGAAATACTTACAAAAATAAAATAACTGAACTTGTCAATAACATTTATACATTCTTTACAATTAATAACACAATTTGAATTAAAAATAACTCATTAGAATATTAAATTGAATAAATTACGTACATAATTTTGTACTACTGGTCTACACAATGTTAGGAAGAAATGGGTTAAAGAAAGGAGGAACGATGAAGCTCCAAGGATAATAGTGAAGTTTACTAGGTTTATTGATAAGGAGGAATTTCTTACAAGGAAGCGTATGAAGAGGAACTTATTGTCACTAGATATGAACATGGTGATTAATAATCAAGTTTTCTTTAATGAATCACTGAGCCCGACTCAGAAAAAATTACATATTTTGGCCAGAGAAGCAAAAAAGAAAATAGGGTATGCATATCTGTGGACGAAGGGTGGTAATATCTTTATGCATAAAAGTCAGGATCCTTCTTCCAGTGTAATATGTATCACTTGTTCAGATGATCTTGAGAAACTGTAGAAAATTATAATATTGTTGAAAAATGTAAAAACAATTACCGCCGCGTTGGTATAATTGTATATTTGCATGATTCTGTTATTTTTTAAATTATTGATTCAAAAATTCATGAATCAGACTGCTTAGTTGTAAAGTATCTGATTTTTCATTTGATCTTGTAGCTATATACCGTTGTCGTACTGGTAATAAATAGTTTTGTCAATGAAATAGAGAATTTTTTGCAGATTACAATTTACACTGTAAACCTAGTAATTATGGGTGATATGAAGCTAGAAGACACAAATGTAATAAATGAATATAAAACAGTTATGTCTAGTTATGATTTAGAATCTCTAATAAATCAACCTATACATATTACTGATTACACGAGAACTTAAGAAAATCTCTAGACTCTTTTAACTCAATTACTTATAGGTGTCTGCAATGTCTCAGTTCACGCAGTGTTTGCCAAACATGATCTCTCATACACAGAAAATTTTCTATGAAATATTTGGGTATTCTCATCGATGAAAATCTCCTGGGAACTCCACATACACAGCTTAACGAAAAAGTTAAATAAAATCACAATAAATTTTTACTTCCTAACTAATCTATGTCCTCAAGAGATTAGTAGAAAGCTCTATTTTTCTTTGGTAAAGAGTAGATTAGACTATGGATTGACTTAATATGTAGTGGCTTTTGACACTAATTTAATTTCTATTGCCAACATGCAAAAAAAAATTATTCTAATAATTGCAAAAATAGCTCAAAATGAACGTTCGAGATCAATTTTTTTTTTAATCTAAAAATCTTCTTTTCACTACAACATATGTTTATAAAGTTTTGAATTTGTTTTACAAAAGGAGTGGTAGCAAACCTAAGCAATGCCTAATAAGGTACCAAGTTCTTTTAAACCATTTAATTTAATTTTAACTTTATTAATGTACATATCTAAATTTAATTTTGTTTGTTTTTTTTATATTGCTTATAATAATATGTATATTAAGTGCTTAATAAGCTTAACCATTTGTATAAAAATGTTGTATACTGTTTATTGTAATGGTTGAAAGAATAAAAATTATTTGATTTGATATATTGCTGCAATCTTGATTTCATTTGAAACTGATAAAAGCAAGAAACTTCAATTGCATTTCTTTCTACATTTAACTTTACTCACAAGAATTATGAGTAAAAATTAATGGTTATAAGTCTTACATTATATTTTTTTGTATTCATTTATTTATATGAGAATAAATTAAAATTATAATTTCAGCCATTACCTTCTATATTTTTAATGGGTTAAAGATAACATTGAATTTATTCATTCATACATCTTATATTAAACTTATGGTTGTGTTATTAGTACAAATGTATTAAGGTAAAGTTTACATTATAAAATCATTCAATTATTGAATTTATTGCTAATTTGCTAAGTTAATAATTATTTTTAATGTATTATAATTATGCTAGTTCCTTCTCCCCCACACTGTGTAATTCTGTTGTACAGAATTATAATTAAAATCCTTTGGAATACCTTAATTAAAAGCCATTCTGTTATAAATGATGTATCATAATCTCTTTTGTTAATAACTTTATTAACTCAACCTATGAATTAGATTATTATCCTTAGTGACCCAGACGTTCATTAAAAAATAAACATTACTTTTACAAAATTTTTCGTAACATTGCTGTCAGGGAAAAAAGGAATATAGAGCAAGAAACTTTTTTGCAGGTATCAGATAGATTACATCATGGTTAAACAGAGATTAGAAATCAACTCCTCGATTGCAAAGCATATCTTGGAGCAGACATTGTTAGTGACCATAATTTAGTGATAAAGAAGTGTAGATTGGGGATTAAAAACCTGAAGAAAAGGCATCAGATGTATCATTGGAATTTAGCAAAGCTTGAGAAAGAGGAGTTATAAAAGAATTTTCAGGAAGACATTGCAAGAGGTCCGAGTAAAAACGATAAGGTAAAAAATATCGAAGAAGAATGGGAGAATGTTAAAAAGGAAATTCTTAAATCAGCAGAAACAAACTTAGGCGGAACAAAGAGAACTGGTAAAAAACCTTGGATATCCAAGAACATACAAAAGAAGCGGTAATAAAAAAGGGAGTCTGACAAGGATGTTCGCTATCCCATTACTTTTTAATCTTTACATAGAACTAGCAGTTAATGAAGTTAAAGAAAAATTTAGAACCAGAGTAACAGTGCAAGGTGAAAAGATAAAGATGCTATGATTTGCTGACGATATAGTAATTTAGCAGAAAGTAAAAAATATGTACAAGAAACTGTGAATGGCATGGATGAAGTCCTACTCAACAACTACCGCATGAAAATAAACAAGAACAAAACGGAAGTAATGAAATGTAATAGAAATAATGTAGATGAACTATTGAGAATAAGAATAGGAAGACAAAAGATTACTGAGGTAGAAGAATTTTGTTATTTGGTAAGTAAAATTACTAAAGATGGACAAAGCTGGCGCGATATAAAATACCGAATAACACAGGCGAAATGAGCTTTAAGTCAGAATTGTAATTTGGTTACATCAAAAATTAATTTAAACATCAGGAAAATATTTCTGAAAATATATGTTTGGAGCATAGCTTTATATGGAAGTGAAACTTGGACGATCAGAGTACCTGAGAAAAAAATATTAGAAGCTTTTGGAATGTGGTGTTACAGGAGAATGTAAAAAATCAGATGAGTAAAAATCATTAAGTGACTAATGAAGTGGTGTTGCGGCAGATTGATGAAAAAAGAAGCATTAGAAAAATGTAGTTAAAAGAAGAGACAGACTTATAGGCCACATATTAAGGCATCCTGTAATAGTCACTGTGATATTGGAAGGACAGGTAGAGGGAAAAACTGTGCAGCCAGGCAACATTTGGAATATATGAAACAAATTGTTAGGGATGTAGGAGATATACCAAAATGAAACAACTGGCATTAGATAGAGAATCTTGGAGAGCTGCATCAAACTAGTCAAATGACTGAAGAGAAAAAACATATTTGAAAACTCAAATGTTTAAATATTAACACATATTTTATCAAAATTTTTAAGTTCAAAAAAAAAACACATATGAACTAGCAGTATGTTGTTTACTGTGAGCCTGAGAATTAAGACAAAAGGTTACCCAGAAATATAGAAACCCGTGGCTGAAAATACTCATATGAGTTTTGAAAGGTATATTATATGCAAAAACAAAGGACAAAGATATTTTATCATGCCTAATTCTTAAATTGTGTGTCAGTCACATAGTCGTATTAAAGTATAAATTAGACTGATTGATTTTATAATGATGACAATTTTTTTTTAATATTTATAAGCATTTAAATTAAAAATGTATTTTGTTAGAGAAGAATGTAAAAAATTATTATTAAAGGTGTCTTTTAATAACAGTTACAATGTTGTATTTGGTTTATGAGAGATGGCTATTAACTAACTAGTAATTGGCATGCTTAGTTTTATTATTTGTAAACTAGTTTTCTTTATATTTATTTTTTATAACAAGTAAGAAAAAATAATACAAAATACTTCTTGTTATTTTTCAGAGGCAGTCAGTGAATTTATTAAAGGATAGAATTAGTAAACTGGAACGGGAATCTGTTCTTCTTAAAAGATTGTGCAGAGATCGAAATAAAAAAATTGATCAGCTAGAACAAGAGCTTAAGAAAGTCTGCTTATATGAACAGGTACAAATTATTGATTTTTTTTTTTTATTATTAAAAGTAAAAAGTTATTTATTGGTATTTGCATCGTAAGATCTCATTTCTGTATTACTTGGATTGAGTAATTGTATTTTATTTAGTGTCCTTGCCACTCACAGTTTAATTTTTAATTTAATATTATGGAAATTCATTCATAAACAGAATTTCTCTTTGGTTTTCTATAAAATTAGAAATCACAATTTATTATTATTAGATTTAAAATATTTTGCGAGTGAAAGTCACTTGACTTCCTCATCTTGCCCCCTGACCTATTGGTCTTATTCTATGCAACACATACAGCCAATACATCACCAAATTCATCATTAACATCAGAAATCTAATAAGCCCACAACAAATATACTATTTTCAGTAGATAACTAAATCACAAAAATTAAAATCAAATTTTTCAGTAACCTCACGAGGTATTTAGGTGCACAAGATTATCCATGTTAAAAAATAGTTTTTTCAGTGTATTTTGTGTTCAAACTGTTTCATTTCTTTTTATATTATTATTTAGTAACAGTCATGTATTGAAGTAAATTGCTTGTTAAATAAAAAAACTGGCATTATCATCATTTACATTATTCAGTTAATTATTATTTCAGTAGTTAATGTTTACTATTTCAAGATGTTACATCATGTTTGTCACTGCATGTGAAATCTTTTGCTTTGTAGTGTAATTTCAACTAGTTCATATTATGATTTTGTGTATCAATCAAAGGTGAAATTTCTTTGGCTGTTGTTTAATTTAAAAAACTATATTATTTTAATTTGGTAAGTTAAAATGGCAGTAAACTGTCCTCATCTTAGGAAACAATCTAAAAAAAAATTATTTTTAGGGTATGCAATTATTTAATAGAACTTCTGTTATTTACATTACCTAACCACAGTATTAACACTATTTACATAAATATATTACATTGAAATCAAAACAGTAACTGAGCCTTTTACAACATCTACATTCAGGATTATTTTTAGGGTATGCAATTATTTAATAGAACTTGTGTATAGCTAGTCTAATGCTAGTATTAAGGAGATTTTTAATGCAATGCAGGAAGTGACTGCAACCATGTGTACTGTATTGGTGCATACTGTACAAAATGTTTGTTGTGAAGGTAATGAATATGCATCAGCCCAAGGTGAATTATGTGAACATTGTTTTGAATCACCTGAGAAAAAATTCCCCATACAAACTGAGTAACCAATCTGAACGATTTTAATAAAGATATAGTTTGTCATTCCATTCAAGAATTTTACAATAGAGAAGAGTATCCGACGTGAAGTAAAATTAGACATTTTGAAAAAAAATTTACTGGGATTCCATATTCCACATGGAAAATTGTTTTCAGGTTCCACTTTAAGTGTAATGACAGCAGAACATTTTTGATGGAAAAGTCTGACATTCTTCTTTCTGTAAAGTTTTAAGGAAAATGCTTGAAATTAGGCAAAGGGTATGTAATTTTATTTTAACAAATTTTCAAAATTTGTGTTATTGCAACACTATTTTTGGTTTTTATTGTATTGTACAAACATTTTGTACAGTATGCACCAATACAGTACACATGATTGCGGTCACTTCCTGCATTACATTAAAAATCTCCTTAATACTAGCATTAGACTAGCTATACAGAAGTTCTATTAAATAATTGCATACCCTAAAAATAATCCTGAATGTAGATGTTGTAAAAGGCTCAGTTACTGTTTTGATTTCAATGTAATATATTTATGTTAAACATAAATCCTGTGGTTAGGTAATGTACACTTGTTTATGAAGTAATTTTATTAGCAGTAAACTTCTCTTTTATGTGATATATATTATTTTTAATTTTATTAAAAGAGTCAGTTATCAGTAAATTAAATGTTTCCTTTGATATAAATATTTCCACAGAAGAAACCAGTTTAGTACTACAAAATTATGCTGAATTAGGAGGGGAATATGAAGAATTAATCATTAATATAAACCATAAAATGATAACAGTTAATATCAGCATAGGAAAAAATTAATATTTTAATTTTATTATCAAGCGGCTGGGGCATTCAAAAAATTAAAATGATTTTAGTGTTAGTATTTAGTTCAAATAATTAGTTAAAACAAATTGTATTTTGCTACAAATTGGCAAAAAAAACCCAGTCGTATAATTGATGAAAATGTTATTAAAAGTGTCCAAGATTTTTATCAGAATGATGCCAGGCAAGAATGATTGTGTCTCTAAAAGAAAAGGTACAGAAAGAAAATAAGTATTAAAAAATGGCTTATTTTATGTAACTTAAAAGAATTTTACACAGCCTTCAAAGAAAAACATAATTTAAAAATCAGTTTTTCAAAATTTTCTGATTTATTCTGTGTGTGTGTGTGTGAGTGTCATCCACCAAAATTTAAAACTCATGTTATCTGTACTAAAAATGTAATTTGATTATAAAATTCTTTCAATCATGATATGTGACATAGAAAATGAATGCTGTCACAGTTTGAAAAATGTCCAAACACTAATGAAGTGCTCAGATTAATGCAAGAGTGCTGGGATGATTTATTTGAAATTATCTTCAAACAGTGGGTTTCTGTTGACTATTGTGAACTAACTACACAAATTCTTCTATGTCAAGTACTTGGAAAAACTACTGAAAATTTAAATAAAAAAAACGCATAGTTTTGTTGCAAAGAAACAAGCTAATTTCCTCAAAATTAAAAAGGAAAACTTGGAGGGTGAATGTATTGTAATGGGAGACTTCTCTTAAAAGTTTCCTTTTGTGATACAGAATGAAGTCCAATCATATCACTAGTCAAAAACATATGCCATAGTACATCCATTTTTCATATATTTAAAAAAGAAGGAAAATTGCAAAGCCAAAGCTACTGTATGATTATTGAGTACTTTAAGCATGTAATACAAAATTTCTTTTACAGCATTTCATGTTGTAATTATACTGCTTATCTAGTTGTAATTGTAGATAAATATACATATATTTGTTTGTTCTTATTTATTAATACATTGCTACAACCTACCAGTTGGAAAAAACTACTTTCATCTGAATTACTTATAATTAGAAAAAAAGTTTTTTCTTTCATCAATACACATTTTATTACTACAATCTATATTATATTAGTGTAAGATTACATTTATGTCACAATTTATAACAACCAATAATTGTTTTTAATTTGTCTTTTAAAAGTAGCGTCAAAGTTTGGAATCGTGTTTACAGTTCTAATAATGAAGGAATTTTTATATTCAAATGTACTTTTAATTATTGTTTTATTTATAAATGTACTTGTCAACTGTATGTGATGTGGCTCCACCAAGTTTAAATTTCATTTTTCTATCCTCACATTTAAAATAATTATAAACATATATGTAGAGATAAGTTCTGTATCCTTACAATAAAGTTACAAATTTTTTTAATTTATACAAGAATATTTTTTGAAATCAGTTTCAAAAAGTTGCTGATACGTACGGTAATTTAAGCTAAGTTTTTATTCTATTTATTGTTATTATCAATTATAAGAAATACATGTTGTTTACAGGATAAATGAGACAAATGCTTGAAAATACAGGGATAAATTGATGAATTAAAGGAAAACCCAATTCAAATTATCTTGTGTGTTGCTGAAGGTTTACTGAATAATATGAAGACCATGTTCATAGTAACAGTAATTATAGATTGAATTATTTTAATGTTACCGGTGTTGATATTCTGATTTATTGAAATCAAGTTAATAGTTGTGTTGCAATAAATGTTCTTACATGATAAATATATTAATGTACCTTTAAGCTTTATATTTTATATCTTTTGATATATTTTATGTATATATTTATTTATTTATTTATAATTTTTTTTATGATTAATTAGTTATCTTTTTTTAGCCAGACGAATGATTTATGGCATTTTTGATATAAATTTTTTTTATTATGCTTCAAATATATTCTGTTTTTTTACAGATCTCTAGTAATAACCATTTTTCATTGTATTTTTTTTTTCTGTAAGTTAATTTGACAATGTAGTATTCTTAATGTTGCTAAAGAAGTTATATGTTACAGTTACATGTGTATAAATCTTGCATGTATATAAGGTAATTTTAAGCTATTTCCTCTAGCTATATTCAACAATAATAATATATATAATTAATTTATTTGAAAATATGTTATTAAAATTGTCTTCTTAGGTAGTTTTAAGCTATTTCCTCTAGCTATATTCAACAATAATAATATATATATTTAATTTATATGAAAATATGTTATTAAAATTGTCTTCTATAACTTTTGACTGAATAATTCTGTAGGTTTGTGTTCAATTTATTTTTGAATATATTACATCATTATAGACAGATATTTTTCCTTTTCTTTTTTTATAATGAAAACTTTTAACTTTTTTTGGATGTTACTATTTGTTTTTATTTCTTTAAGATCAGCCTATTGACAAAAAAGATCTTTTCATCTGATATCTGTAAAGTAATTGATTTTTACATACAGAATAAATCGGCAATTATCCACGGTCTATTTGTGTTCTGTTCAGAACTGCAATTTTTCACACAAAATTTATTTGTTGTTTCTAAACTAATGCTTCCTTGAAGTTTATAAATTAATTATATTGTTGCAAATGTAACATTACCTGTGCCTGTGCCCTACTTTCTGTTTGTCCCAAATTGTGACGCTGAATAATTTAGTTTTTGTGATTTAAGGTGTATTAGGGCTAAAATATATCAATCATAGCACAATAAAAGAACACTGTTTTATCACAGTGAAATATCTATGAATGAATTGAAAAATTCAGAAATAGTCACACAATATTATAAATGAAGAAAAAACTAGATGGCTCTCTGAATTACAACTGATGATGACATTGAGTATGTTGGGTGATCGCTCCATCTATGAAATAACCCCAAGGTTTACCTTTCTTAAAGTTTTAACTAGATGGGTCCAAAACGTTAACAAAAGCTGTTACACCTTACAACTCACTGATACTTTCTTGGATGAAGTCTTTACTGGTGATGACACCTACACTATTTAAAATTTTGGGTCTGTTAGTTAATGACAGAATATGAAATGGAAACATCCACAATCTCATACCCCAGGAAAAGTCAGGTGTTAGCAGGGAAATTAATGTTAACAATGCATTGGAAGTTACAAGGGCTAACAATAAACAGTGCTTATTACAATGAAATGCTTGCTACAAGCTGAACCTTGCAATTTGAAATTGCACACACGAAGAGAAACTGTCCAAAGAAATTATTTTACTGCATGACGGTGACTTTTTTTTTGTTTAGTCCGGAACTACTGGAAGATATTACTTCAGAGCACTGTTACACTCATGACAGTGCCTGTTTCCAAACTGCTGCCAACACTTGAAACATGAGAAAACAAATTAAATATTCATCTCAATCTTGATAACAAAATAAAAAATTGAGATGAAAACCTGATCTCACCTTTTCAAATTATCATATATTCAATCCCTTCAAAGAGGTTGTCAGTTCATCTCCAATCAAAAACTGAAGAAATAAAAAAAAATGGTACATGTGTAGCTTGTTGCTCGAGCAAAAAAAATTTTTAGGGCATAAAAAAGCTTGTGCAATGATGAGACTGTTAAAGATGATGTAAGATTTTAATTTTTATTGAAATAAATTTTGCAGCTGCATTGCAGTTAAGTATTGGTTTACCTTGTGTATAAATGTGAAGTTAATTTCACATAACATAAACTCATAAAAAATTCCATTTACTTAAAGAAAATAAAAATACACGTCTTTTTATCTTTCTGCTAATTTTACACATCAACCAAATTTAATAATTTTGAAGATCAGTTACCTTAAAATATACAACAGCAAGACAGATAACATGAAACAACATGCTGGGTAATGCCTTTAAGGTGAGTATGGGGCATGTTGTTTTTAGAGAGTTTTTGGCGGGAAACATCGCAGATCCAGTAGAACAGGCTGCTGGGCGTCTGACAGCAGATTATTCCTTCTCACATGGAAAGAAAAAAAAAAGGCGCTATCCTTAACAAAAATGCTTTAATAATCATATTTATAAAAAATATGAAATATAAATATCTGTTGTTATTTTGATCCCAAAATCATATTTCAATTTCAGGTGTAAAGGACGGGTTAAAATCAAGTACTGGGTGGTCATTGAAAGACTGAATGATATAAAATATATATATATATTTTTACATGTGTTTTTTAATTTTTTTTTATTTTATTTAGAAATATAATTAATAGTTTTTTTTTTCAGTATTGTGTTTAAAAAACAACATCTCTCAGAAGATCGCCATTTTCCATTTTGTAAGCATACAGGCTCTTTCCACAGTATTTTACATTACTGTATGGAATCTTTCAGGTCCTAAATGTCAGATTTCAGTTCATATGTTCTTCTTAAGTTCTTGAATTGTTTGATGTTGATTTTTACATAAACCCATTCTTTCAAGTAGCTTCACAAAAAGAATTCTGGTGCCATCAAATCAGGTGAATGCAGAGACCAAATTCAAAATTTTTTGAAATGATTTGTTTACCAAAAATTACTCAAAAGAGAATCCATCACTTCTTTCTGCTATAACACCGCACTAACAGTGCATTTTTGGGGATGCAGTTGATGCTGATATAATTCCCTGGAATTCTCAGTACCCCAAAATCTACAGCTTTGTTTGTTGATGCATCTGTTTTAAATGAAAACTGTCTCATCACTCATTATCAAGTTGTTAAAAAATTTATCTCTGACTAGATGTTTAAATCGAATGGCATGCTGGAGACACTGCTTTTTATTTTGGGGTAAAAAAGTTAGACCATTTGCATCTCATATGGAAGTATTTTTAAATTCAGTTTCAGAATTTTCTGAAACGCGATTCTGGCAATGTATAGTTAAGCAGAACAACAAGGTTAAAGTCAGGAAAAACTCAAAGACATTCTGCTGTACAGCTTCCACCACTGAATCAGTGCACTTAGGACTTCTTCCAGCTCTTTCAAAATGGACAATTAGGTTTTGAATCTTGTTACTGCTAGGATACATTCTGACATTAAAATGTTGCCAGTATTTTCTCAGAGTTTGAATAATCTATCTTTTCACCAGAATAGAAAAACTCAGTGAGTTTTACTTGCAGAGATCATACGCAGCCATTTTAATCTCCAAGGGATGCTCTATAACTGACAAAAAAAAAAGATTGAAAACTAACAAATTATGACTTTTACAGACCCTTTCAGTGGCCACCCTGTTTATCACAGGTAACATTAATAATTAATTGTTATCACAATCTTTTATAAATAGTATTTTTTTTTGTCTTCAGTCATTTGACTGGTTTGATGCAGCTCTCCAAGATTCCCTATCCAGTGCCAGTTGTTTCA
>JAAAKQ030495044.1:0-13551 GCA_010016005.3 Zanna intricata
CTGGGATCCTGGAATGCTTGGAGATTACTGCTGGTTTTTGAACAAAGAAGATGCAACTCCTCATAAAAGGAAAAAATTAAAAAAACAATGAGAAACTTGTATATGTGCGTGATAATAATTGAATGTATGTAGTAAATGTAATTAAGTAATGAATTACTATAATTATATATTAATTAATAAATGCACACCGTCTGTTTTCATTTCATTTTCCCCCTTCAGCCTTTTTGTTACAGTCTCTGTAACAAAAAGACTAGACGTGATACGGGGTTTTCATTGTCATTTTTGGATTAAGAAATAAAAATTACATAGGAATAAGTGTAATTCATGTTACAGAAAAAAATTTTTTTTTTTGTAGACCAGTGTAATTAGTAGGAAAAAAACTGCAAACAAACACTTTATTTTCTCGAAATGGTCTTCATAATTCTTTTAAAATTTACAATTAAATACCAATATTAAATATTTTTAATGAGTTGTAATGAAAAAGGTGTGTTGGTATATGTTATAAGTATGAATAATATTTTATCATCTCATTTATTACAGTTATTTTATGCGAAATACTCATTCAAACTATGGAAATTTTACTCATTAATTGAAACATTTTCTAATCCTAAAAAATGTATATTTATGATTTTTTCTTTTTTTAGTACATCAAACTTTCGGTTTTGCAAAAATTTTAAAATGTTTATTTTAAATAATTGAAAAGTAATTTTAAATAATTCAGTAATAAATATTTAACAAAATAATCGAAACCAAACTTGTTGTTTCTTATTTCGTAATTGTTAGTTTTTTGGCTTTAATTATAATCTTTGAAGTAATAATAAAAAATATAAATAAAAAACATTTTTTGGTTTGAAGAATAGAGTAAATTTAATGAAAGTTATAACCCGTTAAAGATAACCACGCTACCGGTACCTTTTTTTGAAGGATTGAATATGGAATGTTAGCTTCTAATCATAAACAATAACTTTAGATTGGTTGTAATAAACAGCGAATGATTTTCGTTCCTTAATGAGAGATTCTGTAATTAAAGGATGCATTTTCAACAAATAAAGTTTACGCCAATCCACTGGCTGCTTAAGGCTAGAACAGAATTAATAGATCTAAAGATTTCTTTTACGGGTTCATCACATTTTCTCAGTTTTTAAATTAATGGTGTTCTAAAACAAGCAGCAATATATCAGTACAAACGAGTTAACTTAGTTCCTGTATATATAAATTAATTTCGTTCCTGTAGGTAATAGTTTTTATATTTTAACCGTAAGGAAACCCATAGTCAAACTGTGTTTTGATTAAAAATAATTAACATTTTGGGAAATTTATTTTTATAATTTTCCTGTATTATCTGAAGTACTTCCTGGAAAAATTATTGCTAAAAAAATAACTTTGAGTCAATTGAATCGAAGAAAAATTCTAGCAAATGAGCGCATTACAATTAATTTTTACAGCACATTACATCGCATAGATGGATTTCGCATAGAAGATGTGATTTTATGATGTTAAAAAATTTCTTTCAAGAAATTTGTTAAAAATTTAATTTTGATAAATATATTTAGTTACAGTAACCTTTATTTTAGACTGCATGGATTCCCTAAGAGAATATCAGTTTGAATTTCATGTAAAGAGCTGTATTAGTTTTTTTTAAGTGTAGTGAAAGTTGTAGTTGAATTTATTTCATTTGGATAATAAATAGGAAGAGATGCTATATTATGGGTTGCAGATTAACTAGAATAATTTGCTTCTAGGTTTATTTCGATATTTTTGAACATTATTTCAAACCCAAATACTTTGTTTCATAATTTTTTCAAATTTTACTGAAGAAGCCACTCTTTATTAATTTTAAAATTATTTTGCTGTAAATGGATTAGTTTTATAATAATTACATGAAATAAAAATTTGTAGTAGTGGAATTGTTATTAAGTAGACTGTATAATAAGGAAAAGGAAACGCATAGAGACAAAATTTGTATAACAAGGGAGAAACTGTAGCCTATCCTTTTCCTGTCGAACAACAACTTGCCCTAACACAGAAGTTTCCCTCGTACTTACTACAGGCGAACATTATGAAAAGAGGTTGTGAAGGGAGGGACGACCTCAAATTGTTCACTGAAACTCTTCTTGGGTGGGGGATGAAAATGGGAGGTATGAAACTGAAGGAGATGGTAGAATCTCTTTAGAAGGGACAAATATTGGAAGGGAAAGTGGCAGTTGCGGGTGTTTTTTAATAACTTTTTTCCTCATCTCTTCTCCTGGGCCACATAAAACTACACGCTTTTAAAACGTATCCATCATCCTCGTTGAAATCAGCCTATTTTCCATTAACAATGTGATTAAACAGCTAAGTGAAGGGTAAGAAAGAGAACAATTTATCAGAGATTGACAGTTTTGTACTTCTTATTTCGCAAACTCATTTTGACTCATTACAGTTATATACTTGCTACAGCTAATGTTTTTTTTCCGCATAACGGAGAAAAGTTAGAATTCGTTTTTCCTTTTAGAATTATTATTTTTTTACTAACTACCTGTAATTTCAAGCTGTCTTGAAATATCAACTTCATTTTATGCATACACTGCTTGAGTAAATATTTCACTATTTTTTATGAAAGTTAATAATAATTTTTTTTTGGTGTTTTTTTTATTATTATTAAAAGTACTTTTTTGAGAGTTTCTTGACACAATCTATTTCAATGATTTAAAAAGGTTTACAATACAATAAAAAAAACATATCATAAGAACTATTTTTTAAATACACTATCACTTCGGAAAAAATTAAACTTTTAGTTTTCGGTATTCATTTCTAAGAAAATGTATTTTCAATCTTTTCAGAGTTTTATTAGAAGATTTACTTGAAAAGAGATAAAAAAATACAAAAATCATAATTGGATACAGCAGATATATGGTTCAGTGAAGCACTATCACGTAACGAAGTCCAAGTTTGACTACCTATAACTGGTACTTCTATACCAATTGAAGTGCAAATATTTTTCTTATCCGCTGGTTACTAATGCTGATTTAAGTTATTCAAAACCTAGAATAATAACAATAATAAAAATACCATACTAACCTAAGTTTAATTTCTTATAAATTTCTAGAATATACTCTACAAAACTATCATTTACGAACGTGAACGGTGCAAACTATTTCTTTTAAAAGTAGATGAAAGATTAGATCATCAAGAGCATGTATTAGAAATCCCTTTAATATTTAATAATTTTATTAATACAATATTTTTTCTCTATTAAAGAACGTGTATGAAATTTGTTGTATGTGAAAAAAAAAGGCGGTATTTTTTTTTTATTGTTCTGCATTATTACTTTCAGTTGTGAAACATGTAAAACAGCTCAAGTAGAGTATTTAACAGAAGTTACCTGTGCAGTTGAATATCATTGCATTTTGGAGGCTTTATGTGCTAGTGAAAAAATACATTTGGTTCAGAGAAAAGGGGAACAGATAAACCACTTAACTTCATACTTTTTATAGTAAGCAAACCTTGCATGTCTATTTTTCAGATTATTTGCCATTTCTCTGAATGAGTTCCATACAAGTTTTTATTTGTAATTTTTGATGGAACAAAATCACTATGATTTTGAGTATTTTACAGTCACTGATATACCAGTAAACATTTAAATCTGTATATTTTGAAATAAGAATCTTAAAAGCTAATATGTGGATGCAATATACAGTAGTTATTTATACAGTTCGCCGAACGAAAGCACAAGCTTGGCAGCGAGAGGCAGGATCTTGTTGTCAAGAGCCGGCAGGGAGTTGACAGGGTTTGTTGTCATACTACTGTTTCTGTAATACTGTATTCCTCATCAACCATGTGTTTTTCATGAGTAATTGTTTTTAATAATAAATAAAAATATTTTAATTAATGAAGATAATTTATTCAGTTGAATCATTAGTGAATGAGAAATTTTATCTCAAGTTTACTTAGAATTATTTTATTTATATATTAAGCAGAACAAAAAATGAAGATCCGAGACAGGGGCGGGCTGACCTACCATACCAGAGGCACATACTGCTGTTGGGTGAGAAGGCTTGCTTTTCAGGCAAGGACATGATCCTGGGCTGAGCTATACTTTATTGGAGGTCCGGTCCAGGGTTGTAGGGGGAAAAAACTAAATTTGGTAGACACACTCCATCAATACTATAATATATGACTATCATAAAAATAACCTTTATTGCGTTAACCTAAATGTAAGGACAGCAATTCGCTACCACACCTAAATCGTTGAATTCCAAGAAGTACCTGTTCACCATTTATAGCGCGTGGAGCTATAAAATGGTCGGCCGATAGCCGACCATTCCTCGAAGGTACCCTCCTAGCTGGGAAGGAGTATTAACTTTTAATAAGTTAACAACCGCATCAAGGAACTTCCGCACGGTCCATCAATGCGTTCCACATGACATGCCGTTTGTAAGTAGTCAATTTTCCCCTTGAACTCTAAGTTTTAGAGTGGTACGATTTCTGGCCCTCCCAAAGCGCGTCTGGCGAACAACATATGATCATTCAACTGCACCTTTCCGCAGACGCATAGCTCATAAGCTTCCAGGCGGAACCTAAACAAATATTGTCTCATATTAACATTGTTGATGAGCACTTGGGCTCCCGTTGTCCTTAAAAATGAACTTGAGGCGAACCATCCCCCTCAGATTCTGTATACATTTTTGGAATGTTTACATGCAAAAAATGTATACAGAATCCTTTAGTCGTGGTATGCTATTCCTACTAATAGTGTGGTTAGATCGTGAGACACTGAAGCCTTTTCTGCAGGCGGGAGATGGACAACAGTTCAAAGTTAGATCTGCTACATTGTGATCACCGTTTTGCTCCGGTACAGGCCCGGCTCGAAACGGCATCCCAAATACCTTGGTCTTGCTACCTCTTCGGAATATCTACATGCTGCACGAACTTTCACTACTATATCGATTGAAGAGACTTTTCCAATACGGTAATAGCCTCATAGGAGGTAAGGCTCTGCGCTGGACACTCATGAAATTTTGAATAAGCTATTCTGTCCAACCGATCTGCCCATACGGACGCCGCATAAGTAGTCATACTCTCGAACACACTGCGGGACACTATGTACAATTGAAGGCCCGACAACTCGTAGTCTTTCTGAGCAATACCCCTAAGTTTTTGCAACATAGTGATGGCGCCAGCCGCTACTTGTTTGACATGGCAGCTAAACAGCAACTTCTAACAAAACACAAACAACAAACAAAACACCTACGTAATTATGAACTCTCACAAGGTGATTACACGGCCTTTAAATTTATATAGCGATTTCGACTTTATGATAATGTGTATGCGCCCTTCAGAAGCATATACTTTGTCTCGGGCACAGAAATCATTAAATATTGATTGTCCATCCAGCCTGGCAGCTCACAAGGCTGTCTGCACTCTTTCTTCCAGCTGCGGTCGTGCACAAACTAAAAGGAGGCAGTCATTGGCGAAAGCCTGGTACGTATCCCCTTCTGGAAATATCAATACCAGAAATCCGTCAAATATCAGGTTTTCACAGCAGACTTCTATATTACGAGTATTATGACGAAATTTAAAAATTCTTTGAGAAAGTGTAAGCAGTTTTATAATAAGTTATTTTTCAATTCCTTTTTTTTTAATGTAATATTTTGTTTGTATAGTAGAAAACAAATTATATACTATACCTTCATTTAATTAATTAATATGCATTATTATTTTTTTATAAATTTGCGTTAGTTTTGCAAAACTAAAAAAAATTAACTGGCAATTGACCTTCAGCTTAGATAAATTTTAAAAATTTATTTAAAAGATATTTCTGTACGAAAACCATGTACTTTCATTCGATTAGGAAGGACTATTCTGGTCACTTATACGTACTTAATATATCACAACAGTGCAGAAGTTATTAATAAGAATGTAACATAAAATGGATTATTTGTTTATCTGTAGAAATGTATATATAAACAATTTTACAACAATTGCAGGCAACGTAATATTGTATAAATTCATTCTTTAAAAGGAGGTAGCAATTATTAAAAGTAATAAACTTCTTCTACAAGATTTAAAGAAAGTGAGGAACAAAGTGGTTGTCTTCTCCATTGGTAAATTTATATTGCTGAACATCATCACGCCATCCTCACCAAAATCAAAATATAATCTTTTTTTCCAATAGCAGTTAGCTTATTGTATGTGAGTTTCTCAGAGAATATGTAAGTGTATGTTAAATTATTATCAAAAGCTATAAACCCTAAACATAGTCCTCGTAACTTGTAATATAAAATAGAAAGTTTTTTTTTTTTTTACAATAAAAATTGTGTTCTGTTTGTAACATTACAAAACACATACATTTATTTAATATAAAAGAAAATAAAATACAAATATGTTTTACAATTTCCTGAATTATAAAATATTCTAAATAGTAAAAATTTTTCCTGAAGAAAATTTATAATTTTAGTCACTGCTGAATAAACTGCGCGCCGCTATTTTTCAATTTAAAAAAATTTTTTTCTAATTTCAGCACTCCAAATAAACAGCAAGGTTCGTAAAAATGTCCAGCTGAAATATACCTACGATCAACTGACAATCGATATTTATTTATGGAAATTTAAATATTTATTTTAATTATTAATTTTTTGAAATAAAATACTTCCATTACATTGTTTCCATGGCACGGTCAAGGCGTTTTTTTTTTAATTAGAAAATTAAAAGATGGCAAATTAACTATATTGTCTGATCGTTCCTACATTTTTTTTTTCTATATACACTTTTTTAATTTTTATTTGTCGTAAGATATATGCATAAACGAAACAGAACATAATATATTACAACAAATACGTTCCCTGTGTGAGTAATTTGTAAATTCCTTATTTTACTTATCTTTTATCCGTTACTAAAAGCTCTTTTAGATCAAAGAGTGTAACCACAGCTGGAATATTATACTTTCACATTGGAATTATTAGTTGAGAGATTTTTCAGCTTAATTTCCAGATAAAGTTAATCGAGTTTCATACTGAAAATAGAGTTTACAAAAAAATAAATAAATCGAAAATATTAAAGGGAATTATCTGGTATATGCCCACTTGGAAAATAACTTTCCAATCTTATTATAAGTTGTTTTCCTGTTTTACTTTATTAGTAAAAATGTATATAATTTTTATGGGAATAAATAGTAACAACAAACGTTTTGGGCTCATCTGCAAGGCATACTATTTAAATGTCACAAACACTGAGAGCTTGGCCGTAGTGTTTTTCATCCAAGTAATATGATTTTGTATTAACTTACCCTAATTACCATTTTATTCACCTAAATTAACAAATAACACCTTTCCTTATATATGTATGTAACATTGTAACAAAAATGATACATTTAAGTCATAAGTATAGATAGAGTATCCAACTCATCTAACTAATAGAAAAAAGTATATATAAATAACGTTGCAAAATAAAAACGTTCTGATGCATTGCGTTTATACGCCACATCTGTTATCTATTGCTAATTTCCAGGAAAACTTGTGAAACAGTGTAATGCAGCCGCAGCCTTTGTCTCTTTATTTTAATTGTAATAATAATTATTCAGTACGGTCTTAGATCTCTCTATGTACGGTTTTTTCTTCTTCTGTTAAAGTATTAAAGCCTTATGTTACATTATTAGCATGTATGCAGAATAATAATTATACAATTAATATTAATCAAGGATATTAGTATTTGTAAATGCAAATTATGCATATTACTTGTAAAGTATTAATTGAAATAAATAAATTTCCTTTTTTTAAAAAAAGAGAAAGTCGTTATGTTTAATCATAATATTCAATTACATTTTAAAAAAAATATTTCAATAAGTAATGATTTCTTATAAATATCTGGACTACTTCAGATGAACGTTTTTCAAAATTTTTGATTATAATGTTTGTCATAATTAATGGCAATTAAAATTGTGATTAGTTTTCTGAAATTTCTAAAAGAAAGACTGTTTTTAATTTAAATACTTCTCAGCCCACCTCCATGGCTGAGTAGATAGCGTCTCGGCATTTCTTTGCAAGTCCTGTTTCGAATACTGGTCAGGCATGCCTTTATCTTTTCATTCACTACTAATTTCCACCGAAAATAATATTTGTTAATACCTGTTATTTCATAACAAAAAAAAAATACTTCTCACATTTTGTGAGAAGTAAATCTTGATCAAATTTAAACACTTATTGATAAAGAAAGTGTTGGATACCATGTATATATAATGTTTATTTGATATTTTAATCGAAGCTAATATTTTAAAAAAAACTCTAGTAATATGACCATTTAAATAATTATTGAAAATAAATGAAGTTCAATATTTTCTATAGATCATACATGTTTATAAACTGAGCTTAATTCACTTCTTTTATTTATTTTAAATTCATTTAGAAATCTTTACTCATGTTCACGCCGGAAGTTAAAAGTAAAATAACAAAAAAATAAAAGTAATGCATTTAAATTTATCCGGGACATTGAAATAACTATGAGGGTAATAAATATTTGAAAATACTGGACCCGGACGGATGGAAGGACGAATTTTACTGCAGTATACAGTGAACTCCAGTGACCAGCGTTCCACTCAGTAGCGTTAACGGTGGTGGAAATGTATTAAATCTGTCATTTGAGAGTACAGTAGAATACAGTTTTATAATACAAACCCTGCATACCACCCTACATTCCCACAACTGGTCAAAAACATTAATTTAGTTGGTCTGGGTCAGTTCTGATTAATAGCAGTGGGAGAAAAACATTTAAACAATTTTTTTATTATATAAATAGCTTAGATTATTTATACGGAAATATTTTTATTGCAATTTTTTTGATATTAATCGTGACACTGTTTAATAGATTGCATATAATATATATATATATATATATATATATACGTATATATATATATATATTATATATACTGTTACGTTTTTTTCTTTTATTTTCACATGTACAATAGCCATCCCATCGGGCTGATACTTATCGTCGCAAATCTCTTGACTAAAGGTTGTGAAGTACAAATCTTAGTTAATTACTTATCTTTGTACGGATTTGAATACTAGACATTGGCTACCAGCTTACTTTTGTTGCTGGGGTTGAATTAACCACAATCTTGGGAATGCAGTAACCTGAGTCTAAACAAGACTCACATCTAATTTACGCGTCATCCTTATCATCCTTATATCACTGAGCCGTGGAGGGAGGTTGCTCATAGTTCATTAGTTGAACATATTACAATGAACACATTAAAAAATTTAAAAAAGTGTGTAGAATACACTTAGGTACTTTTGAAATCTTGTTCTTCTATAATAAAAGAATTCATGCTTCATCTAATTGTAAGAGATTGAAAGTAATAACATAAATAGAGAAAGCATAAAGTGTATTTCTAGTCATTAGTGGATTATACTCCATATAAAATCGCAACTTAAAACTCGTAATTCAGTATCGGTTTAACAAACAAAGAATGTTATCACTAAGCTAATAGAATTTAATTAAATTTCAAGTTTCCTGGTGTCATTCTTTAAGTTTTAACCAACCAATTATATCTTTTCGTTTTATTTTTTGTTTTAAATAATTCTATTTAATTTTTGTTATTCTATTTAAATCTTTATCTCCCAAAATATAATACATTTCCAATTTGGTTACCCAGAACTTGAAGTTGTCTTTCGGCAAAACATTCCATCTTGCCCCAAATGTATATACTAAATACTATACTTTTAATGAATTTATTTCATACTAAGCTTTCATTAGTAGTTTTAAGATCATTTGTAGACAACTGACCAATGGGTTGTGTAGTAGAAATTAAAGACATCAGACTTAAACATTTTAAAAGCATTAATATTTGATTGTTTATGTAGTTTAAGGTACATGTATTATGTTTGTAGTTGTTTAAGGTATTTTGTGCTTTGAAAAAAATAGGAAAGAAATTCTTCATTTTTTTTAAACATAAATAATATCTTTTATTCATTTTTTTTTTTTTCTTTTTAGTAATTAAATTTTCTCCGAGACCAAAAAAAAGCAAGAAGCATGTTAAAAATGATATAAAATAAAATCCGTTGTAGATAAAACTTATAAAATAATTAATAATAATAAATTTATAATAAAAGTTCAACTAAATGAATCTTTTAATGAAAGTTTCATCTTATAGATCGCGTGGTACTTAAAATAATAACGGATTTATTTATATATAAACAAAATTAAAATCCTTTATTTTTCGGTTTACAATATAAACATTGGAGAGATAAAACTATGTTCATTAGCATTTATACGCCCTCAAATTTCACTGTATAAAACAAGTTACCGTGAAATTTGTATATGTTCGGCAGTATGTCTCCTACCTGAGGGGAAAAACACATAAATAATTTTTTTTGTTTTATTTACATGTACATACTTTTTTTTTAATTGATTTGTAATAAAAGACCATTTTATTGTATTAAAAGACCAAAAGAGAAAAAGGATGAATAGTTAGTTTATGGGGTGAGAAAAGCGTTAAAAAGTTTGGAGGGGCAAATACAAAGGGATGATTCTAGCTTATCAGACGACAGTGTTTTGACCTGGTCAATATTTTTATTAAACCCTAAAAGCGACTACTACTGACGTTGTATATTTCTATTCAAAACAGACAATGATAGTCATTTGCATATAGCATTTCTGGTAATATAGTTGGAATCGAGTGGTCGGTCTGTTGTGCTCCCAAAAGGAAAGGTTTTAAAGGGAAAGGGCGTGTTTGTAGGATGGGTAAAGGTTCAGCTAAGCTGATGTCGGTTGGCGCTACCCATTACTGCCTTCTAATCGGTAACCCTTATTTCCACTACCCTTTCTGACTAAAATGAACAAGAGAACAGCGTGAAGTACTAGAAATCACTATATATATATTTTTTTTTTTTTTATGTCTTTCTCTCTAACACTCTCAATCATTCTCCCCCTAGACCTTTTTCTCTTCGTCATCAGCTACCATTATCACCTTCATAAACGCTCTAAAACGTTCAGTAGCTGCAATAATATTTTCACTTTCATATTTATATACTAAAAATTAATGCATGAATTCAAGTTTTAAAACATACGTTATTTTCGTCTTGGTACTGATTATTCGGAGAATCTTACCCAGCATAATAATAAAATGATTATTTATTCCTTATTTTAATTAAGGAACATCAGAAATTCTGAAGTGTATTTCTTTCGTGGCTTAATATTTTTTAATCTATGTTGTTCGTTTACCGTCTTTACTTAATGAATTAAATAAAATAATAATTACATTTTTCTTGTTTTTTATAAAAGAATATTACGAATAATTTTTTTTTCCTTATGAAAAGTGTTCCGTTCAAAAAAAATAATTTTAGAGAAATATGAATTGTTTTCCAATGTAATATATATTAATTTTATTGCATTATATTTATTTACTTTTTCAATATAAAAATACTTTGTTCATTTAATATTTGATAGTATAGAGTTAAAAATAGAATATGATAAATTACACTTTTCTGTAGACGAGGAATTTAATTAGTAGTTATAACAAAGATTGTTTAAACGCTAAAAATTGTTGAAAAATTTTGAGTATAAAATTTTATTTTAATGTTTATTTTGACAATAAAATAGGAAGATAATCATTCTTCTTTTTTTGTTATTTTTTAAAAAGTATTTTATCATCTTTTACGATCTTCGTCAGTTGTTTCATTTTTCATTTTTCTTTTGACGCAAATGCTTTTTTTAACCAATATCTTTTAATTTATTCTAATAAAAATTTGAAACAATATGTTCGATTAATCCACTTCTAACTGCAGTAATCCAAGCGCCAAAGATGTAATTTATTTATTCTTCACGTCCATTATTACCGCTTATAAATAGATTTATAAAATAATTTTTCTCTCATCTTTGTTATTCTTTATTTTTTGAAAAAAAAAAATTGTGTAGTCTGCGCAAGAGGATGGATTTCAAGATAGCAAATTGAAAAAAAAAAAAAACATTTTAATATCACCTGTTTTTCTTGATCGTAAAGTATATATATATATATTTATTACAAAATAAAAAGCGCCCAAGTAAATAATTATTAGTATTGTAACAAGACCGGTAAAACGGACCTGAGTAACGAATACCTACCGATTGAAGAAAGTAATAGAAAAGATAGTAATGGGAGGAATCCAGAAAGGGGTTAAAAGAAACCTTTAGAGTAAAAGCAACATGTCCATTTAACAATTGTCTATTGTAATACTGCCCAATGACACACCTAAACAGATGCTGTTCCGTGAGGAGTTACCGGACCAGGGTAGATATTTCATGGGAATATGTGAGGGCGGACGATCATTCTTTTCGAGTTGGGTCCGGTTCGGTAGGAAAAGAAGATAGTAGTATAAATACTCCAGGGAAGACCAATTGCAATCAGTCTAGGTGAGACATTTTGATGTGAGTACTGCGAGAGTGCTGCTACAGACAAGTTTTGCGAGTTTGACGCGATTAAGTGACGTCGCAAGTAATTATTGAACACGACAACAAGATATGGTTCGGTGAGTTACTGTTAGACTCTAAGCGAAAGAGATAATGTACAAAATCTCAAATTAAATTAACTTATTTTAAAAATTTTCAAATTATTATTACGTATTATTTTTATTATTATTAATTTGTCTTTGTTTACTTATGTTGTTAAACCAGTAAATTGTAATTGTATAAACATTTTCAATTGTCACTCTCCCAAAATTCTGATCGAACAGCGAACAGTATGCTTTACAAATTTTCCCTTTTTCGTTAAAATTGGATGTTCAATTCATTTCTTTTAAATTACCGCTTAACAAAAAAATATGTAGTTGTGTTTATGTACACACACACACACATACACATATATATATTGTCGCATGTTTGCAGTTCAAAAAGGATACTAAGAGATAGCGCAAGTAAAATTTCTTACACAGTTTAATACACTTAAATAATTTGTAATGAATAAAATATAAATTTAAATTAAATACAAAACTATTAAATTATAAACTATTAAACTTATTATATTAATTATAAACTTATAAAAACTAATATAGAGTTTACAATAAAATAACCACCGACCAATCAGTTCTTATAATTCATAATGTGCAAATACTATACACTTTTATTGTTTGTTGTAGAACTACTCTTTACTGTGTAAATGAATAGAATACTTTCACAGATGTTCAAAAATAACTTACCGAACAGCTTCTTTTTGTCAATCAATGTCAAAAATTGAATACTCGTGACGCACACTTCACTCGCTTTTTTACCAAACACCGCACACTGCGATCGCTTTTTATCATACAGTGAACAGAACCTGAACTTGAAAGACTGCCTCTCCGCTGGTCACCGGTATTGTTTATATAACCCGACCTGTAGTACAAGTATCCGATCCGTAGTTTTGATTGTTCAATCGTCATAATTTCAATTGTCCGCACCTTCTACACTTTTCTATAAGTCCTTTTCTTCTATTAGTTTTTTCTCTCTGTCTTCCTTCTGGAAGCTTTTCTCTCCGTTACAGTATATATATATATATATAAATGTCAAATAAATATGTCTTCATTTTATCTGCCAAGAAATTAAAAGAAGTCCTGATGT
>JAAAKQ030495055.1:4336-20984 GCA_010016005.3 Zanna intricata
CTTATATTGTCAATAAGTAATAGCTCTGGGAGGGTTTCTTATGTATTTTGAATAAGAGCTTGTTATTTACATTACACATGATGTGCTGTTGAATGTTGTGTTTTGTTGTATTCAGATTCTGTCCTGAAATGTTTTGGAGAGTAGTTTGTTGGGTATGAGAATGTATGAAATTGTCTTGAATTAACTTTGTGAAAAATCTTTATCAGTAAAGTAATGCCAATATTATCATTTATTAAGTTTTTTTTATTGAGTTGTATTTATGCGAATTTGAAGTTTTATAAAGGTATTTTAACCAGAACACTAAAAATGGGTATACCGATTTGTAGGTTTGAAAATTGTTTATTACAGGCAAAATAGTTTCCTTTTGTTTGGGTTTTTGGCAGGATTTTATTTTAGTTGTGTTAACTATGTGTGGTTGTTTTTTTACTGTTTCTTGAAATATGAAAATACTTTTGTATTCAGTCAAGTTAGTATAAAAATTAGTTATCTAAACAAATTTAGATCAAGTAGGCTAGTTGAACATAGGTTTTTAATCACTTAAACATAAGCATTATGAAGAACAATTCCTTATACAACACAATTGAAGAAGGATCTATTTTACAGTTTTAAAGATGTCTTCTGGAAGCGCATGTATAAATATTAAGAAAAAAAGAAACTATTTTATTTCAATTAAATTTTTTTCAAAATCTTACAATGCATTTAATCTTGCAGACATGCATTTCTAAATTTATTTATTTTTTGTAAATTTTTAAATTAAAACCACAGATCAGTTGGTTCAATTGAGTTTTTTTTAAATGATCTTTTCTCTCCATAGACCCGCTGATAAAGATTTTGTGAGTGACATAAATATTTTTAATTTCATTTGCAGGAAAGGTTGTATGAATAAACTTTTGCAATTGTGAGTATATAATTAGACAGTATTGATAATACCATAAGGTATTCATTCATCCTCTGAAGTAATACCTTACGGTAGTTCCGGAGGCTAAACAGAAAAAAAGAAAGAAGTATTCATAATTACTGACTTTGAAAGATTCCATCTCAGTTGTGTATGTACTCTCAAATACGATATGGGTGTTGTGAAAAGAACAGTTGAATGAGAGCAAATTTAGCAATTGTTTTCAATCAACCATATTAAAGGAAGCAATTGATGTGGTACTAATGTGTTAATTTAATGTTTCTACTGAACAGAAAGTGAATGTTATATTATGGTTTTATATTATGAGCTGAAAATAGTGGGGTGAACCTTATGTTAGTAAATCTTGCTGTCATCATAGAAAAATTCTTTTATAGTAATAAATAAATATCTTTGAATTCTAGAATATATTAGAAAAAATAAAAATAAAAGCATTTATCACCTCTGTAGCTCCCTTTTTAGCAATCCAACAATCATGTGTGCACTGAGAATTACTTTTTGAGAAGTTGGGATGACCTAAACAGGGAGAAAGTGCTAGAGAAAAATTTCAGATCTTAATATGTTGAACAAGCATATGCCTAAAATATCAGAAAAGCGATCAATAATCGTGCAAAATAGAAAATAATAGTCATACATAATTACAATATGAATAAAGGCTCAGAGTTAAGCCTAGGTCAGTTATTGAAAAAATTTCAATATTATAAAACAAATTACACTATGACATACTTATTATTTGTAATTTATGGATTATTTATTACAGAAATGTCATCAATAACATTCACATAATCAGAAAGAAAGACTAATTTTCCCAAAGGAACTTGCCAAAGGAAGCAAAGAAGTTTGCTACTGCAACTGAAGAAAAAGATCTTTCTGTAGTTAATAAAAAATATTGTTAATTTTACCTCTTAGAAGACTTCGTTTGAGTACATTAATAGCAAATATAACATACTAAAACAACTACTGATCATGGAACTAAGATCCAAGAAATGACATTGGGCTTTTTAATCAGAAGATTCCTGATTAGAAATTTCTGTATACCAAAAATGAAAAGATGTATCTCTGAACTTCTTCAACTGAGTTAGAAGTGTAGCTCTATTATAATTCCATATTGGAGCTCAGTATTTAGGAACTGGCCACATCATTGTCTTGTACAAATGAAGGATCAATTGAAATCTTGAAACAAGGAAAGAAGCCATAAAGCAGTTCAAGGTATTTTCTTGCTTTGAATACAGATAAAAAAAAAACATTTTCATTAAAAATAACATTTGCAATCAAGGAAAAAATCCAAGTTCCAAACTGCATCTGCTCTAGATGTTAAACACTGACAACTTACCTCAATTTACCTCAAAAAAATGTTGACATCGTCCACAAACAAAAGAAGCCTAGATAAAATAAATTGGTTGATGTAATTTTAGTAAACAATGAAAATTAGAGAATTTAATTTAGAACTCTGAGGAAGACTAGATTGAGCAGTACACAAAGTAGAAATCCTACACACCTTTACTCTAAACATTTGTTTAAAAAGGCAGGACTCAAGCCAACTTAACATGTGAAACTGAAAAGAATAAGTTTTTCAAAAATAATTCATGGGGTACCTGGTCAAAGGCATTTGCGAAGTATAACAATTAACCTTCAGAATTGCTTAACATCAATCCCTTTCAGCCTATGAAGATTTTATTAAGGCTAGTTAGGATAGTCATAAAGACAAAATTACGTTGATATGAGTTCTTAACAGACCTCACATATTTGAACAAGTTCTGGCTTTACATATTTAACAGGACTTTACATGAACTATTGGATAAGTTTTGTGGTCTGCAGTTTACAGTTTCTATTTCTAGAAAATTTGATATTTCTTTTAAAGTATTTTGGCTTGTTTTTGAAACTCTGAAAATTGTTGATAGTGGATATCATACCCAGTTCTTTTATAGTTGCTATTTTCAATATTTCTTAGTTTTAAACATCATATAAATCCCTATGGAAAATTATACAAAAAACCTTTTGAGCAACAACCTTTTTTGAGGAGTATGATCTATGTGGTTACAAATCAATTTGCCAAAATGAGAAACAGCAACATTAAAGTTTGCAAAAGAAAAGGCAGTATCCCATTCCTGTTGCCTAGCGGAGACTTAGACCAGAATAGTCAACAAGATGAAAACAAAAGTAAGTCTCTCAGAATATGATGAAACTACTTCCTCAGTTGTTATTTAAACACCAAGGGGATTATGAGGGTACATTTAATTCTTCAGAGACTGTTCCTGAAAAAATTGTGTTGGAAACATTGAGTTATTGGATGCAAGGCTTGTGTTTGAATTGAATTTTGAAAAATCGTTATATTTTATAATGTATTTGAAAAGTGTGTTTGATTTGTACTGTATTTGTTCATTTAGAATATTGTTTTTCTGATACAACTTTTATTTATGTATCTCAGAGTGGATCTTTGGTTAAATAAATATAAAAAGAGAAAAATCGAAAAACAACAGGAAAGAAAGAACCTTTAGAACAGAGTAAAATTTCAAAAGAAAGAGAATTTTGGAAAACAAAACAGTAGTTGGAGAATATTACCTTTCAGTAAATTTTTAAAATACTGTTTATACAGATGTCTGAAAACATTGCAATCCAGGTTGGCTGGTAGGTCAAAATATTTAAACTTGGTAATTCATACTAAGCTAATATTTCATTCATAAGAAATAAGAGTAGCATTATCTAGAAAACAACCATTAAAATTGAGCTACACACTATGATATTTTATTTATTAGGAATTTTGAATTTCAGATAGTTTATATGGAAAGGTTGTAAAAGAACCAAAATGATTTCTATAAATTGTCAGAAATTAGGGCAATTTAAAATTGCCTTAATCTAAAATGCACAGCATTCAAAATTTTTTCCACAAATATATGGTAACTTTCAACTTGTTAAAAAGGTGATTTTTAACAAAAATTGAGACCCCATTTTTATGACAATTTCTATTAAAAGCTTCTGCAAGTTTGAAATTACCAAGCTAAGAAATAGATTTGGTATTGGCCAATGTTCTGAAAAACATGAAAAGTCTGTCGACTCAGAAAAAATATCTCAATCTCTTTGTTCTTATGTCTTAGGCATTGAATATTTGTATGGGAAATCTTAATTTTATTTTGATTAAAGTTTTTGCAGAGGAAGAATTAGCGTTTGATATTTTAAAAAGATTAGAATTAGTTTGATGGCTGACGTTATGTTTATTAACAGATTTTTAAGGAAATAGTTTTGATACAAATTGTGTTAGGGATATATTGAATTCTATCATGGGATGATTATCATGTTTGGTTATTTCTATCATGGGAAGAGTTGAAGAGAAGAAACATTTCAAAGACAGAAAAAGGAATCACCTTTTCCATTTACAAAAAAAAAATTTTCTCAGACTTCCAATGACTGGCCTTCACTCAAAACTGCTTTGCCACCTGAATTTAAATGCAACCAGTTATGCGTGTACAATTTGCTCATGAAAGCCACATTTGGATCCATAAAGAAAAAATTGGACATGGCATTTATATGTCTATTCATGCAACCACTAATTTCCTGTGGGTTGCTTCAAACACCAAAAAGAAAGGATCAATATTTTTTATGTCCTGCTTTGGGGTTTTTGATAACTGAAATTGATCTTGATAGACTTGAGTTAAGGATTGATTTGATCACCTAATTTTTTATATAATCTTCATAAAAGCAAACATAAGTTATACTTGAAATACACTTTAATTTTTGGTAATGTCACACTTTCTAAGCCTACCATTGAGAATAGACCAAATGTTCAAAATGGATTCATGTCAGGTAAACTATCTGACCAAAATAAAATTGATGTACCATTAGTAATCATAAATTCCTTCACTCATTTGAAGACATGAGAATGGGCAAGAGTTCATTGATGAATATCTACACATTTTGAAGCTCATTTATTTAGCTCTAGATTAACATATTTACTTGAAATGTCATACAAATTGTACTGTTCATCATGTCATCTACTAAGGTTCATAACCCCCATTTAAGTGAAACAACCTGAAAAATTTTTTACTACATGTTTTATTAACTGATGAATATATTACAGACAAATATGAATCTTTTTCAACATATGAACTTTGAATGTGCTGCACTTTATTCCTTAAATAAGAAATGCTAGGTTTCGTAATTGTAATATTAGGAAACAAAACTGTTTTCTAGTTCTTAAGTGTCACAATCATGAACAACTACTTCCATGAACGGAGGATCACAGTCACTACTGAGGAAGGGGAAAAAGAATTCAAAATGTGTGCTGGTGTGGCACAAGGCTTAGTGCTCAGCCCACAAATGTGGAACTTTGTGTAAGACGACCTCTTGAGGGTGCAACTTCCAGAAGACATTCAGGTGATCATGTATGCATATGACTTGGGCCTCTTGATTGCAGAAAAATGGAAGAAGATGTGAGCTGAGGAGGCGGTTGAAATGGTTAGACAATGCCTGGAAGAACGAGGCTAAACCTGGCCCCACAAAAAACAACGATGATAGCTATGGTAGGGTGCAGAAGGATCAGTGACATATCAATTAATGTACCAGGCACAAGGGTAAGCACATTGAGACATGTGAAGGTCCTCTGTGTTTGTCCAGAAAAGTTGCTCCTCTTCAATTATAATCAAGAAGAGGTCGCAGCCAAAACTGATCGCACACTTGATGCTCTGACCAAGTTGATGACCAACATCAAGGGACCCTGGGCAAGTAAGAGGCAACTCATCCTTTCAGTGACCCCATCGATGCTCCTGTATGTGGTGTCGGTATGGGCAGCGACACTTGAGAGGGCTAGAAACAAGAGATTGCTGTCTTCTCTACAAAGAAAGGCAGCAATAAAGGTGGCCTCTCTGTATCGCACGGTTCTGTGCAATACGATAGAGGTCATTGCTGGGGTCCCCCTGATCTAACTGGGTCTGGAGGGGATGGTAAGGTGGGGTGCTAGCTCACTCGGTTCCTCTCTGGGCATGGAAACTATGCAGCATACCTGCATAGATTTGGAAAGAGAATCCCCCTAGTGTTTCTACCATACTGAAATCGATACACAGGAGCACACAATTTACAAGTGTGTCAGTCGGAACATATTCAGAGGTACACGAGGTTGGAGTGGCTTACTCCTGACAACACCATGTACCACATGATCAGGGGCAGAAGAAACTGGACTAGTAAGTAACCTAGTATCAAGAATAATAATCAAGAAAGTGACGACTGCCATGACACTCTACGACGACCGCATAATGCCTAACGGTGGGTCCAAGTTGCCTTGGGAGTGTTAAGTTTTAAATTGTCCATTATTTGTATTGTTTCTCCACAGAAATTTTTGTCTAAGAAACAAATAAAAGTTATTTACTAATTGCCTTTTAATTATGAGGGCAGCTTTTAACTGTCTTCGCTAAAGTTGAGTTATGAACACATCAACTCCAAACAAACTTTTTTTAAGTTTGAAACTTATCACAAATTGAGAATCTTTTAACTGAATATCAAAACAAATACCAAATAATACTGTTGAAATACACCAGAAAAAAATGGAAACTTAAATACATATATATATAGAGCAAAACTTAAGAATTATTTTCTTGATTACATTTGATTTCGTTTCGTCTCTTGTTTCATTTCTTGTTAATTTGATTTTTCAACTTCTCTTCAAGATGGTTTTTGACCAAGTTTCAAGATTCCAAGTTTTCATAATTTAATTTTCCAATTCTCAAAAATGTGTCTTATTGAACAAATTATGAGTCAAAAACTATGCTATAAATTATATATTTACCCAGAATCTTGTCTTTAAATGGGCCCACATTTTAACACTTGCCAGTAACTTACAATTCCCTCAATTACATTATAAATGTTTCATGGGTTAAATAAAATAATATTAAGTTTTACTAGTGCTAGCACTATAATATTATTTTTTCCAAGTTTACATTTGAAATATTTCCATGTCTGATTAAAGAGTCTTGTCTGTTCCAAAGAAATGGTTTTAAATACATATTAATTCATTATATATATAATATAATTAAATATTATATAATGTATATATATATATATAAATGTATTTTAATACATATAATTCTTAGAAAGGAATTATTAGGATTAAGGTAATTACATGATTCCCCCTAGAGTAAGGATATGGAGGAACCAAGAGCTCACGTGGGCAGGGTCGCCAGTCCCTGAAGTAGGTCCATCCTCTGCCATTGAAATTGTAAAGCAGTACCTACTCGCTACCCTTTGTATGTTCAAGGCTTATTTTTAACCAATAGCATTGATTTTGGGATTACTCTTTTTTATTTTGTAAAAGACGTTACTCTAACAGACTTTTAGTAACTTTTCCCAAGTAGAAGATATTTAAAAAAAAAGATTATGTAAGTAGAATATTTTAGGATATTTTATATTTTGTTGTTGTCTTCATTCCTAGCATTGTATATTGTATTGTTTTAGCATAATAGTATATAACTTTAAGTCATTCTGTGTTCACCTGAATTATACTTTGATTCTGAAATTTATTCACTATATTTCTCTATTAAAATTTAAAATAAATGATGGAAAACATAATATAAAACATTAATCCACATTTGTGTGTTCTAGATTAGATAACACCTTAGCTCATGCTTGATTGTATGTTGTTTCTCTGCATATTTTTTCAAATTTTACAAAAAAATCTACATATGAATTATCTACAAAAAATGGTCAATAAGAAAATTTGTATTAAAGGTAAAAGCAAAATAAAATTACCAAAAAATTTTTAACATTATTTTTTAATTAATTGTATTCATAGTAAACATGTAAAACATTTTTTAACTTATGTGGAAGACTTCATATTCTTAAAACTAGACAAATTAATTGTTAAATGTAATTAAAATAAATTTATCTGAAACAAAAACGCTAGCAAAAATAATTACTGAATAAAAGTAAAATAATTAATATCATCTGGATAAAATAACTTCTAAATAAAAGTATTTGTTGGTACAATGAATTTTACATTAACACTTATGTTGAACTCAATAAGAAGTTTTTTTTTCTATTAAAATATCAATATTACATTAAGTTTTTAATTACACAAATAGAAATAATATAAAATAAGTAAATATATACATAATAAGTGTACTCTTTGTTATGTTTACATATTATATTAAAAGAGATAACATTCTGTCATTCACATTAAAATATTTTATTACTATAATATATTTTAATTAATGGTATATTTAAAAATTAAGGAAGCACTTTAATAATAATAGTAATAACAATAATGAAATATAATTCCACATTATGAGTTATATATCTAAAATATGTTATTATTTAAATTTATAATTGATTTGATTTCACAAAATTTTTTAATATGTTGAATGTCCTATTAATAGACAAAAGCACTGGCATTCTTATTTATCAACTCATCAAAAATAAAATACAATATTCATTGAGCAATCCAAATTAAATAAATTAAAGAATGGAAAACACCCAGTTGCAGATGAATTTTTAATGTCAGGTTGAAATAAGAAAAAAAAAAACTGGTTAAATAAAAAATAGCTGAGTATTCTTGTATAATTGAAAAATAATACAAAAAAAAAATTTAATTAGTCAATATTTTTTTTTATTATTACACTTAAGAACGCATAAAAAAAATCTGTAAAAAATATACAATAACCCATTTTTTGTCTGATTACCATATATGTGTTTTTTCAGCATAGCTCTGATGCCAAGAAAGTAATAAATTATGAATCGATTACACAAAAATTTAATTTAAGGAAGTATAAGTAAACAAAAATTAATACAGTTACTCAAATTAAATTTGGTTGATTTTTTGAAAAATTTGGTAAACTAACTGATAAATGGTTATTCTAATCTTCACCAAGAATTTGCAGTACTAGTAAATAGGTAATCAATTTTACAAAATTACTGAAATAAGATGTCTCTTTCTTAAGACACAAAATAATTAATTTTTTAAAACTAATTAGATAAAGTAGCAATTGTTATTGACTATATTTATAATTGATAACTGAAAAAAAAAAAAAATAATGGCAGTCAGTTGCTATTTAATTACTGAATAAAACTGAAAGAAATTGAAAATTTTATTGTTCAAGTATTACAATTTTACTATGGCAAGATAAATTTATTTGTAAAATGTTAAGCTTTTTAATGTTACATTAATTTATATAGTTTTTTTACTGTTGGACTTTTTGAAGAAATTTTTTTGATAGCCTATATTTTGTTAAGCTATATATCATGTGTGGCAAAATTTAATTTGAAATATTTATAAATAATAATATTATTTGGTGATGTAGGGTTATGTTTTGATTGTCATAAATATACAAGGTATTTAGATTTGATTGTAAGAGCAGAAGATTGGAGATAACAGTAACCCTTGCTTTATGCAAGGAGTACATTCCTTAAGAGAGTAAATCAAACAGAAATAGATAAAAAATTCTACTACCAATTTTAATAATAGAATTTAAATTATTTTTTAATTCTGTAAATGTGTAGGATATTTAATTAGTATCTTGGTGGATAAAGGCAATATTTCTTTTGAAAAGAGTGGTTCTGAGTATTTAGCTATACTCAGCATACTGCTGCCATGGCAAATGGAATTATAACTACTTACTTTGTTTTCACAGAACTAATTCTTAACTCATATTAATGTGCAATGTTAAACATTTATTATTTTCTCTTCTAAAAATAAAATAAAATTATAAATTAAATTGATAAATTTAAATTATAAAAATTTTAATATAATCATTAAATTAATTGTATATAAAATTGATGTTCTAATGCTCAAATCTGTTTTTATTTTTTTTTTAGGTCACACCTGGTTTGGTAAAAAAAAGTAAAAAAAAAAATAAAAAACAATTTAAAAAATGTAAAGTACAATAAAGTTTTAATTTGTTAAAAATTTCTGATATTTTTTCATTTTATTTTTTTTTTTATTGTTATTACTAAAATATTATTTAACGTATAAGTGTTTTTACAATCAGAGATTAATATTATTAATAAATCAATGTATTTAAATAAAAAAAAAGTAAAAAAAAGGAGATGAATTCTAATTTGAACTGATGTAAGATCCAAATATTTCATAGCCACAATGAAAATAATTACCACTTATAATATATTTATGAAAATCTCTTAATGAGGGCTTCTAGTACTGCAGTTAAGAAAAAGTCGAAAATCCACATTTTTTGGACTTTTTGGCTTTTTTGGACTCTTTTGGTTCAGTCTATTGCAATCAAGAGGGGAAGTGCACAACTAGGTGTTATAACAGACCTAAATCCAAAATTTCAACATCTTATGGCTTATCATTTTTCAAGTTAATATGAGATACATACATACGTACGTACAGATGTCATGCTGAAACCAATCAAAATCAATTCAGGCATGATCAAATTTACCAATTTAATATTTCCATTGAAATCTGGAAACCAAAATTTTTTGTGATCATAATTCTTCCTTTACTTTGTTACAAGGAAGTAAAATGTAATCATAAAAACCATTTATGAAGTCTATTATTGTAATTGTGTAATTTACAACAGAAAAAAATGAATAATCATTGAATTCTTATAACAAGAAAGAAACAAACTGATTAAAATATTAAGAATTACTGAGTCATTGATAAGTCAGCCCAGTTGAAAAATAAATTTTTTTAAATGAACACACATTTTGAATATATGTATAAAATTATATGAAGATTTGGACTTACTTATGATGGGTTGCTCTTAATTGTAGATATGTACTTTAACTTTTTTTATGATTAATCCAATATACAAGCTGAAAGCTTGGGCATGAGAATATGGAATGTAAATTTTGTAGTACTTACATGAAAAATTCCATTCCTGAGTGGGATTTGAATTCAGGACCTTATGTATAAAATGCTAAGAAGTTATCATTCTGCCATGGAATTCAGCTTATTTCAGCCTTCAATGGAGGTCTCTGTGGAAATCATTACCCTGAACCATTGACACAACTAAAATCAAATAATCTGTATGGAATGTTTCTTTTTTTTTGGTTTCATTTAAAATTTTATGTAAGTATAATCATAAGAAAGGAAGCAAAATGAAGTATGAAATGAAACTTATAATTTTAAAATTAGTTTGTAACAATATCATTTCATGATTTTTTTAAAGAAAAAATCTGATATAGAAAGGATCACATCACATTTCTGAAATTCGGCTATATTTATCACTATTTTTATTGTTTTCTTAATGTTTGCTTTTATATGTTATTAATTTTAATGAAAATGCTGAAGAATATTACATACACATATATTAGTTAATATGACTGAAATGGATATTTTATGTTAATAATGTATATGCAAATAAGGTATAAGATTAAAATTTAGGTTCCATTCAAAATATGTTTGCTATGACTAATAATATTAGCTTAATGAAAAAAAGTTGGAAAAAAATTCAAAATATTATTAGGTAAACCAGTTACTTAATATTCATTAGTCTATGAATTAAAGAAATAAAATTTTACATTATTTAAATTATGAGTATTACATCTCAGAGGTAAAAAAAAATTGTTGTATATCATAAAATTTATATTAAAAAAGAACTATATTTTCAAATAAGGATTTTGCCAGCAAAATCCTTGTTTATTTGAAGTAAATTCATAAAATGTAATCTTTATAACAAGATTTGTAATAATTATATATTCTTTATTTATTTACACTATAAACAACAACTATATAACCAAAATAGTTTTAAGATAATGTTATTATTAATCATAATTTATTATTAAAATATACAAACTAAGGTATAAAAAAGGTTTTTATTTATTTTTTAAAGAATTAAGCCAGTAAGAGTTTATATACACAAGACAAATTTTATGTTAATAAATTTGATTTATGAAATCTGTTATATTGTCTTAAGTAATATAAATTTGATATCATATTTTTATGGATTCAAAATTTATTTCACAGATGGATTCATGTATTATTCTTTTTAAACTCTTCAAAGTTTTTTTCTTTTTTATTATAGTAAAGCAAATTTTATCAGTGAAATCTCTGAATAAAAAACTCTCATTTCTAAACCCACTGATTTCTTTACAGTAAATTAACGTCTTGTATGGTATTCAAAGAATGATTGGTTACTGGTAAATAACCAACATGATACCATGTGTAACACCCTTTAAAATATGTAAAAAAGGTTTTGATTTCATATAATAAATAAAACAGCCTGGCAAAAAACAATATACAACACTTCCTTCTATTATTTTTAGAAATTGTTGTTTAATGTCTTACAGCTCCTTGCTCAGCATCAACAATGTTGGCTTGTGATGTTGTCGGCACTGTATTTTCTGCCTGTTGAAGACGTTTGTACTTTCCTGAAACAATACATCATGCAAATTTTTTAATAAAATATAACTAATTAGTTTTTTATAATGTTAAATATATTTTTTTAAATAACAAATTTAAGTTTGACTTCTGTTTAAAAAAAAACCCTTATTGTATTACTGTTATGAAATATCTTATGGACTATATGTTGGTGTTCATATACATGTATTGTGTCATGTATTATATATGTTTTGTTCTTGTTATATATTATGAAAAAATAAAATATTGTTTCATGAGATATTTATTTTCATAAATGTACAATTTTAAAATAACTTCCTAAATGAAATTAAAAATATGTAGAATAAAAACTTATAAAAAAGAAATTCAACGAGTTTGTTAATTTCTTCGACTGAAAATGATGTTTACAAAATATTTACAGTTATTAGAATGAAAATAGGAATTCATTCAAACTATATTAAGGCAAAAATGAATAAAAGATGAAGAAAAGTTTCTCCTTTCCTTTTCCCACAGTAGGAAGTATTACATGAGCATTTTTAAGAATTGTTTTATATTGTTAATATGTTATGGAGGTAGTGAACACTAAGTTAAAAAAATTAAGCATATTTGAGTAAGTAATTAACTTGTATTTACTTGAATCAAGTATTTACTTGAGCAAGTACTAAAATTAAGAAGATAAATACTGAAGTTATCTTCTTAAGTTGAGAAAAGCCGGTCTCCGTGATGCGAGTGGTAGTGTCTTGGCCTTTCATCCAGAGGTCCTGGGTTCGAATCACAGTCAGGCATGGCATTTTCACACTCGCTACAAATTATTCATCTTCATCCTCTGAAGAAATACCAGAAATACCTAATGGTGGTCCCGGAGGTGGAGAAAAAAATGTTAACTCAAAATTTCATATTTCATTTTTACCACCATATTTGTTAGAAACATGCATGATTATTATTATTATAAATATATTTGAATGTGAATTAAAAAAGTTTCATTATGCATGCACACAAAATATATATATATATATTTTTTTTGTGTGCATATGTATATATATCCATGTAATGATCTTTTCCCATATAAGATTAACACTTTATTATTGAATAGAGATTGTAGGGAAAAAACTTGTGCAAAAATACTCAACTGCAATGTTACAATTTGATATGGGAAAAATGAAAAATTATAATGCACAAATTAGATATAACAATTTTTTTACATTATTTATGATTAGTATTAATAATTTTAAGGATCAAAAGACAAGAAGTAAATTAACCTTTAAGTCAATAAAAGAAATTTAAAGATATATTCTAATATGTCAACTAAAAAGTGATTTTTTGAAGTCTTCATATATTTTCAATTTTAGAAAGAAAATGTTGTAATTCCCTTACCATATGTTCTATTTAAGTAACCTGGTAACTTAAATTAATCTATTGCTTAAAACATTAATATTTTTTTCTGATTATGTATTATTCTGAAATATAAAAATTTCAAATAACAGGGGAATAAAATAATTTAAGTAAAATATTGTCCATTTTTCATAATTTTTGGAAATTAAATTACAACACCATTAAACAACACATTTATTTTTACTCAGTCATCAAATTCTGCTTGATTTTAAAATTTTATCAGTAGATAAGAAATTGTAAAAGAATTGAGTTATTTTTTATTATTGCTTTAAGTTTGTAATAAAAAAAGTTTGTTTCTTGGTAAATAATTCTTATCACTGAAATGAAACATAATATATAACTTATTATTTGATTTATCTTGAGACTTAAAAACTATTATATTTCAATTATTTTTTATTGTTATCAAAAATTTTTCTTAAAATTTATCCTTGAAAAACAAACTGTTTTTATTATTATTATTTCTTAAAATTATTACTTATTTTTTTTATTATCTTTTATCTCAATACTAAGTTTATTTTTAACTGTAGTATATTCATAATCTGAATAGGCCTACATCTTTTCAATCAGGTAGAATTTTAATGCTTGTAAGAAATTAATATAAAATTGTGAGGAAAAGGATAAATCAATTTTGTACATAGAACAATGTTTATCTATGAACAACTGAAGACTGATAAAATATGATCATAAAATAAATAACAAAAGTGGAGTTAGATTAATTAAAAACACTAATCCAAGAGATTGACCAGACATTCTTAAATTAAGTATAGCTAAATTAAATAAAATTATTCACTTCCTATTATATATACATTTACATTTTAAATGTACTTACTATCAAAAGGGAAACATAATTAAAAGCTCTTTTTTTAATTGTAATGATATGCATTTTAGTATAATGCATTGTGTACTGACTATTAGTAGATATATATACATTGTGTATGATATAGTAGTGTATATATATATATGTTAGTGTATTATAAACTTGTGTTCTGTATTATAAACAAATGGTTGTAAGTAATCTGTGTATTATAACCTAACACAATTCATTCCTTAATATTGCACAGATGTCCTTAAGAATAACAATCACCCCTTGATAGCTATCTAGGAAAAGAGGGGCATAAAGTGGTTTTCCAGTTTAATAAACCAAATATCAAACATATTGTAAGATGTCATCATCAAAAGCCCAGTGAAATATATACTATATATACAGCTCAGCAAGGGTAATTTTTATTTTGTTTACTACAGAAACTTACTTGTTAATTAGTTAATGACTTTATTAAATACAGAGAAAACAACTCAGATTACAGCTGCTTTTACCTCAGATGCTTTACATTTGTCACAATCAGATTTTATAATAGCTGGAATAGAGAGTGAAGCAAAACAAATTTTTCATAATATTTGAGCAAATCCAAGTTATTTGTAGTATGAGTGCATGCAATTTTTTTTCATGTTGTAGACAGTGTAATTTCAAAATAAATGTTATTACATAAAGCAAAGTTGAATCATTTTGTGAATTTTTGCAATACTTCTCATAGAAAATTTATCTCTCTTTATTATTTTAATATTGGAATCTTGGAGGTGCAAAATATGCTTTTGTCTTTCTGTTAGAAGCAATGCATTAAATAACAAATCTGCCTAAACGGAAATGTTGGATAGTCCTCCTTTTTGTAAGCATTTTTTAAAATGAATTAAAAATTTTGTTAAGCCTAAAGTGATTATAACAAAAATAATTTTTTATTTCTTTAAAGATTAATTTTATATCTCAGACTGTCTTATTTATAAGTTTTAGGTAGTTTTACTTGGTAAAGTAACATTAACTTTCAAAAAAAATTTAACACACCATCAAAGAATTATGTAAATATCCCATGAAGGATCAACAGAAATAAAAGAAATTGATAATAAATGGAAGAGTCAGAAACATTGCAATAAATTAAGTATACAATAATCAGAGAAAAAAAAATAGTTATAATAATTCTAACCAAAGAAAGGTTATAAAAATAAAAGTTACAAATTATGATATTTGAGCAAATCCAAGTTATATGTAGTATATGAGTGTATGCAATTTTTTTCATGTTTTAGATAGTGTAATTTCAAAATAAATGTTATTACGTAATGAAAAGTTGAATGATTTTGTGAATTTTCTTACAATACTTTTCATAGAAAAGTTATTTTTCTTTATTATTTTAATATTGGAATCTTGGAGGTGCAAAATTTGTATTTTAATGAGAAAGATGAAATGGAATTGTAGAGATAAGAGAAAAATGACAAAAACTTGCTAGAAATCCGTATTTAGACCAACCTGATCTAGAAAATACTAGCTTTGTACTAAGCCAGTGATTAACCAATTGGTATATTGGTTAATGGACAGCAGTCAGTTAGCAGACAACTTTTGAGTAGAAAAGTGAGTTAAGAGGTTACTGAACTGTTGCATAATAGCGATTCAGCCTGGTTGATTACAAGTTACTCTTATATTCGCAATGTGGAGTGCTGGTGGACGATGTCTTTCATATTTTCTATGAATGTTTGTGGTATGATATGAAGCATATGAAGTTGATTTGTCAGTTTGATGTTATCAGGTTGACGTTGGACCTCCATGAAAAATTGATAGTACAAATGGACTATCATTGAAGAATATATGGGATTTCTTATAAAAGAAAGGGATTGGTGAAAATGTATAGGGTAGGGTCCTGCTTCAGTTTTTCATTTGTTGTTTTATGTTCTTGTTATGATATAAGTGTTGTTCTTTATTTATGTTTTGCTAATTTTCTGTTTTATGTTTTGTTTTATTCATGTTAGTGTTGTGTGTAGAACTCAACCTTTCCCATTAGGGAGCAGTTCATTTTATTTCAGCTCAGTCAGTGCAATCTTGTTTAAGACTTATTATAAGTTTCTTTTTGTACAGAGAAAATTGAATGATTAGTAGTATGCTGATGGAAATGTCACATGTGGTATTTCCATCAATGACATCCTGACTGAGGCAAGAACAAGGCTGAGAGATGTCTTTTGTCTGAGGTTTTGAAGATGACCTCCGGTAAAGCCCATCAGGGCTAGGTATAGAGGGAGTG
>JAAAKQ030495076.1:0-13705 GCA_010016005.3 Zanna intricata
ACGACTGGCACTAGATAGGGAATCTTGGAGAGCTGCATCAAACCAGTCAAATGACTGAAGACAAAAAAAAAAAAATAGATTTTATTAATAACAAAATTAATCGATTTTAAATGTATTAATATTTCTTCAATATGTAATTTTCTTGAGTAATTCGTTGTTTTGAAATTTAATTTTTATAATATCGTATGCACAGAAATAGAGAATCTTAAAAATTACCTCGGGTGCTCAAATTGAGTGCTCCAATAAATTTCATCATATATATTTTTAGGAGAAAGGAGAGAGAAAATTTATATAACGAAAATATTTAAAGGAGACTTATTTAAAGGAGCTTTCTTTATTAATTTACGTATATAAAATATTAAGTAAATTATTTGGTAAGTATAATATATATGCAAGCGGAAGAATTGATGCACTTTTATAAAGACTTGATGATTATTCAAATTGATCAGCTTTTTCAATAACGCCCTTCATATGAAACGAATATTAACTTTGCAGGCACATTTCTCTTCATGATTGTTAGGGCTCGCAACACCTTCGGGCCACAAAGTAGGCATCAATGCATCGTACTATTTTTAAGTTTCAACTTCAGCTTTTTATTTTTTGTTAAGGAGTAAACAGTTTATAATTATTTTATAAACTGAATAATTATTTATGTATTGTTAATGTTATTCTGGTTTTGTTAATATTTTTTTCGCTTTTTATTATTATTAGCGTTTAGTAATAAGAGAGAATATATTAGAAATTCGAATACGTTAATACAACTCCTTAAATAATCCATACATTCTTATTGGTTAAATGAATGTTGTGAATTCAGAGTGATATATATATATATATATATATATATATATATTATTTTTTGTTGTTAGAATATGCTATTTTTATTTTATTTAATCCCTTTTGTTTTAAACATTTTGGAAGTCAGCAACACCAAAAGTAGTCGTTGTCCACTATATTTCTATGTCATTTATTTTAGGAACTGTTAGCATATAGGAAATTGTATAATTTACTTGTATTGTTGATGATGATGATAATAATAATAATGAAATTTTATTTTTATATAGATTTAAATTACTTATAATTAATTTAAAATTAACGCACATTAAAAATTTCAATTCTCTTCGTTCTTATATGTACATATACGTATATATATATATATATATATATATATATATATATATATACATACACGTTATTAGTTTTAAATTTTATTAATTTAACGGAAAAATAATAATTAAAAATTAATTGCATGAATTTTTTTTAAAGAAAATGACGAAAGGTATGTTTAATAACAATGAGAAAATAATTGAAGATAGGGTTGGTCGTTTTGTGAATGCAAGCTTATCTTGTAGATTTTTTTTTTCTTCCACACGTATAAGCACACGGGTGCATACACACATGTGTAAGTAGCTTGTTGCTAGTGGTGGTCCTGTGCTATTTTGTGTCATCCTATGGTTATATTGTACGGATGGGTTTTACTTCTTGACCCCTTTCCATTCTAGACGACACGGTACGGATGTGTCGCTGCATCGCGAGAATCATAGAATACGAGGGGGAAGGGATGGTCGGCAGGAGGAGAAATTCAGATCCTCCCCTCTAGCTTGTAGCGATATGCAGCAGGCCTATATACAGTACAATTTGACCGTGGTAGGAAGGTCGGAAAGACGGAAACTCACGAAGTTATACGTAATCGACCGAACTTGCTCCCCAACAAACTTCCCCCTCTCCTCACTATTCTATAACTCAACCCATCGAAGCTAACAACCTTTCGTTCGGAGTGTCTCCTTCGTTCGACTAGTCTGTTGAGCGATATAATGTGTGCTGTTATTTAGTTGTGTGTTTTTCATTAATTGTGCGTGTGTGATAGTGTCGGTTATTACCGTATATTTCAATGATTAATTAGATTCTTAATAAAGAAATTTTCTTATTTATATAAAACGAATTATCGTAGTATCTATGAACATAGTTAATATACTGCATTAATTTGTGTATAATACGTGTATTTACGACATAGTTTAATAGTGCGTGCGTCTTCATTTCACGTTGTGTTACTTTCATCCCACTACTTGTGCTATAGACATTGCTGCGACGAGAAGATAGTGTAAGTATATAGTTCACCATATTTTCTGTATACTTAACGCTGCCATCAATTATCTATCGTTCATTTTTGTGTTGTATTATATATATTGTAAATTATTTAATATAAAATGATATTTTTTGAAATTTTTTTTTAATGTTGAAGTTACACGTTGAAAACTTTCGTATGAATATGTTTTTATTTTTTGAGCTGAAATAAAATTCGTTGTTACACCTTATATATAAAGTTGAAAAAGCAATATTTATAAAATGGAAAACGATATTTCATTATTCTAAGGTTAATACTCATTGTTCATGCGTAGAATATATTTCGAGATTTTACTTCATCCTTTGATTCGTAGAACGAATCAAAACGAGTTAAGTGGGGGTAATCTTGAACTAGCCACCCCATGTTTTGCCTGTTGGTCTTTGATTACTGATGATTTTGTATCCGTAGCTTTGTTGATATAATCATCACACGGTCATATTTTTCAAAATAAGAAAAAATATTACTGCATCCTTATTAATAGTTCAACTTCGAGCCGCTACCATCTTAAATATACGACACAGAAAGTTCTAGGTTCGAATCCCGATCGGATATGACATAGAATTGGGCAAGTTTTTATTTACAAAACCCAGGTTTTTGGCAATAATGCAACAGTAACTTTTTTTTTTACTATCTGCAGATTAGTTTTAGTTACGATTTAAAAATTGGGTCTCGAAATTATATAATAGAATTTTTTCACTTTTTTGTGAATGAGTTTTGATAGATGAATTCCCTGTGTTTGATGTAGTGGGGAGGAGGAAGTTGCATACTGCTGTTAGCTGTGTTTTTTCGTATTTTGATTAGTTAAAATAAGCCGGACGGATAAATTTTTAATTATCGATGAGGAAAGTTTACACAGAATTGAATGATGCACTATTTTTTTGAATCGGCTTTACGCTTAATTTTCCTTTCTGATATTGTAAAGATGATATCTATACCGTGAAACGTAGGTCGATGTTTACTGTTGAAAAGACCTTGATATTGATTTTGTTAATAATAATTTATGTGTTAATCTGAATTATTCTTTGTCCGTTTATACTAGACATTTAATTTTTTTTCTGCACTTATTTGTTTCTTTCTGTTGTATTATTCTAATTTTAATATCCATTATTATATTTTTATTTATTCCCTATTATAGATATTATGGTTTTTGTTAATTTAATGAATCTTAATATACCGATTTACGCATTACAGAAATACGTGTTACGTAATTAATTTTTTTATTTTGCATGTGCATATATATTGCAATAGTAGAGCCGCCTCACTTTAATATGCTGTAAGAATACAATTTTGTGGTGTCCGTGCCTAGGATTTGTTGAGCGTATTTTGAACAAAAATTACTATCGATGAATATTCGTTAATCGAAAAATCTTTTTTAAATGTTATATTTATAATTAATTATTTAAGAACTCTTATTCTACTCGTTTATTGCACTGATTAGTTCCGATTCTTTATTATTCTGCACACTTTTATTCTATTCCGATTTACTGACACACTACGGTCGACTTAATTCATAATTTTCTAATTTATTAAAAAAAGAACACACGTATTTTGATTATTATTGAGAATAAGGAAATAACACTGTAGGCCGTTATTAATTTATGCATATCGACACTGTTTTATGGTGTACTTCAGTTTATGATGTACGCCTCTTCGGTGATACATAGGCTTTGAATAACACTTATTAACTTAAAACATTGAGAAAAGTTGCCATTTTTACTTTGAATAATTCGTACGGTAGGCCTTTGTATGTTTACCTATTGCACATTTAAAATTACCCTGCCTCCTTTCACTCGTAATACATATTTTTAATTGTTAGCAGTTTTCTTTCCAAATTTCTAAAAAATATATTACTTGTGGAAATTCTTCCAGGTTACCAGAACATACTGATTATTTAACTTGCACTCAGCCATTTTGTTGTGTTGTCATAGCACGTCCTCGGCGACCTTCTTTTTAGTACATATCACTGTATAATGCATATTAAACATTTTTTAATTATACATTTCTAGATTTAAAAAAAAAAAATTTTAACGCTGATTTTTTATTATAATTATTTTTGAGTAATTATAAATGCAATATATATTTTTTTTATTTGTAAAATGTAGAATAAAGACGTATATAAGAATACGTATATTATTATTTTTTATTTTTTAAAGTACTTAAGATAAAAATCTTAAATTATATGTATCTGTGTACACTAATAAATTTATCTGTTCGAAATAAAGATTTATGGGATAGCTTTTTATAATAACTGATAATAAATTACTGTAAAATTTTGTCGGTTGCTAATTAACATTACGTTTTAATCTGAAATTATATAATTATGATTAGGTACAAGCACGTCCCGGTTCACGTCCAGGAACGCCAACACCCTAGGAGCTTGACTCAACAATGCTACACAAGATATCAAAAAATTGAAGAAATACAATTATCCATCGTTATTTATTTTTTGCTCACATGTAATGAATGTCACCGCCATAGTAGGTTAAATGACGTAAACAATATTAACAAATTGCCTTACGGTGAAGTTTTTTAATTAGTTTGTATTTAAACGAAATAAAATTTTATACGGTTCCTCTCCCCCTTGGTCGTGTTTTTGGTGTTAACAGGGCTCCGTTAGGAAATAAATATTAAACATTCAAGTTTTACTGCAGTAGTAGGACTGCATTTTAAACTTTTACTGTTGTCTTGGTATGGATCATAACTGTTACGGAAAAAATTGATGTATGGTTATTACAATATCCGTGCTGGACTACGCTTCAGCGTTTTCTTGACGAAACAGTAGTTATTTTATTTAGATTCCTAATATTAACTTGAAACTGTATATGAAGACGCGGTGTTTTGTAGATGTTGGATTGTGGGGTTAGAAGTATTATTATTGATCGGCTGAATGTGGTCGCCTTGAAAAACTATTAGGCTTTCTTTTTTATCAGAAATAACGTACTCGATCTCTCCCCCCCCCACGAAATTCACTTACATGATCTTATTATAAAATATATTATATAACTGTAGAATTGTACTGGCCGATCGAATTTTTTATAAATGGTGACGAGGAGTTGTTTCTGTTCACTTTTCAGTTCCGATCGAATTAGTAAATGTTCGAAATGAATGCGGTGTCTGTTCATCATATGAAAGGGAGAACCTTGGCCTTTAAGAAGTTCATGACGAATACATGTACCCTGCTTTGCGCGGGTTATAATAGGTCATAATAGGTCCTCGTTATCATAAAGGAATCCACCATATAAACAATAAAATACGCTCAAAATGTGGAATAATAATTTTTCTTGCGATATTAGATCGATAATTTACCCTCTTTTATTGTGATTATGAAAACCCGTTTCGAAAAAATTTTATAATCTGATATGGTAAGAGGTAAACCCTATTTCTTTAATAGGTTTGTAACTATTTGTCGGACCAAAACCTGTTAAAGGCCAATTAAAAAAATTATGCTTTTAAAATATTTTAAGGAGGGAAAATACCAAATTTATTCTTGTTAAGTAATTGCATCGGTCATTCACGTGAAAGTTACTAAAATTTAATTTTTATAATTACAAATTTTTGTTTTAATTTTTTAAATAAAAAAACTGCTTGTCTTATTTCTTAAATATAATACAGAAATTCGTTTAGCAAAACATTATGATGCTTTGGTCCGATAATAGTTAAGGCCTTTTAAATGTTTCCTGATTCCCCAAATATATACTCTGTATATGTAATTTTCCTGTTTGTATTATTTCAATTTGTGTGTATTATTTTTATTATTTTCCTAACGAGTGAAGTTATGTTTTTTTGTTTAATTCAAAACCCTCTAAATATACGTTCACTTAATCTTATTTATAATAAAAATACCCAGAATAATCTAAAACTTCTTGTTAAATATCTCAAAGGAGTTTACCTTGAGTGAAGTAAAGGATAAGCGTGAAAGATATGTCTTAGTTTTCTCATCGTGAATAGTATTTTTGAAGTTTTTGAGCAAGTGATTTCTCCATGTTTATCTGGTATCAAGTGAAAATCCAAAAGCAGAGAGGATGATAAGTAGTGTACCAAAGACAATGAACATTTTTTGCCGGTTTTTATTTTAACTTAATGAACGAAGGAATCGCAAAATTTGGTTTTTTTTTCTGTTCATAATTACGATATGTAGCTTATTGTAAAATTTACTACAGTAAAAATGTTTTTCTGAAGAATTTTTGAACAAATTATTTTATTTTTTTATATTATGTAAAAATAAGATAAGCATATGTTATTCAACATACTGTTGTAAATAAGCATGTAAAATTTACTAAATTGAAGATGGCAATACATGTAACAATGTTACTCCTCAGAAAACTAGGTTACGCGTCCGTAATTTGTAATTTTTCTTTTTTTAAATCTCCATGACATCGCAAAAACGGCTTTCTGAATTAGATTGTCTTTCGATATTTTGGCAAAAAAAACGATAATTATATTTCTATATCGCAAAGAATATCAAAACCGATGCGGGCTAACATTTAAAAAAATTTAAATTTTCCGGTGCCTCACATTTTTAAAACTGTTCTCTGAGCTTAAAAATGTTTGACTGCCGTTAAATCTTTCAGATTTTCCTTACATCTTTATCCTAATGTGTGTATTAGTCATTATACTTGAATGAAAGATGTCAAAAGATTATGTGAAAAAAATAATAAAAAATTTCTTTAAGAAAATTTGTTTTAATAATGCATCCGGGTCAAAAGATTGGTCAAATAAACGAAGTTATTTTTTTTGAAAATGAAATTTTTCAACACCTCTAAACCAAAATAGGGTAAGGAAAGATAAGTTAGAGGGGAAAAGGGGCCTCCGTGGCTGAGTGGTAGCGTCTCGGCCTTTCATCCGGAAGTCTCTGGTTCGAATCTCGGTCAGGCATGGCGTTTTTACACACGCTACAATTCATTCATCTCATCCCTCTGAAGATATACTTAATCGTGGTCGCGGAGGTTAAACAAAAAAAGAGGGGAAAAATGGGAATTCTCGTTAAAAGTTTGCTTTTCAGTTTGAAAAAATAATATTTTTCTATGTAGATTTGTAAATTTCCCCGTATAAGGTCGTTCAAAACACAGACCTCTCCTGTTGATCTTCATGGTAAAAATCATTTAAATTCATGAAGTAATGTGGGAGATAAAAATTCTATGATTATGAGCTATACTTTTGATAAAAAAAAAACCACATAAATCCTATTTTTATCTCCTGATTGCTTAATGAACAATTTATTTTTGTGGGTGGTAATTAAATTCTACTGTATATTTAATCGTTAGATCAAATTATCTGTTGAAACGCTATCAATATGGATTCTGCTTCAGTATACTGTAAGCTTGACCTAAACGTAAAAATTCATGTTCTATAGAATTTTGCACTTTTTTTACGTTATAATGATCTACGATCAGATTCATGATTTTTTTATAAATTGACTTGATTCTGTTATTTCTTTTTCATTATCCCTTATTTCTATAAACAGCGATCGTTTGTTCCGTTACGATTTTGGATTTTTAAATCAAAATTTCCGTAAATCGGCTTGTAGTACAAAGGTGGGATTATAGGTCGTTTCCCACTCTTCAGCCTATTAACCGTGATAGGAAGTATAAATTTCTCTAACTTTTATCACGATTTTAGAAAACTCCTAAAAATTTCACGTTCACAAAACATTATCCATTAATTAAATGGTAATGCCTTGATCGATTGATCTCAACTCGATTGCAATAATTATATTCCATTTTTGTCTCTTAAATGTTTTAGTTTATTTCGTTTAGTTTTTTATAATTTTCAATCTGTTTTCCACAAAAGAGCTTATTCTGATAATAATGATCTCAGGCATATAATTTTCGGGAATAAACTATGGATTTATGAATGAAGTACGGAAAAAAGGGAGCAAATTTTATTTCAATTTATATTCGTCTATTTGTTTTATCAATAACCTCTTCGTTGGCACCCGAGGAATTTTATAAAAACGAAGATTTCATGAAACCGAAGTCGCAGTCTTAGATATGGTAACATCTATACAACTTTTTGTTTGTCTAATATTTTTAAAAAAATATCTAAAAAACGATCTGCTTGCAAATTGATTTAAAAGCTGTTCTGTCAATCGTTTTTAGATTTCTACGGTTTTTTGTTTGTTAGGCGTGTGTGTCTCAGAATATTAATTTATTAGAAGAATTTTTTTTTTGAAGTTGCGTTATAGACGTTTCTTATTAATATTTTTCGACGAGTAACAGATATGTGGCTATATATATATTTATATATAAAAGTTAAAACTTTTAACTTTATATATAAAGTTAAAATATATATATATAAAGTTAAAAAGAAAATCCTGTGCTAAAGTAACTTAGCATTTTTTTTGGACAGGATTATCAAGATGTACAAAGATGAATTCAGAACTTCAAAAACTTCATGAATTTCATAACTTTTGCATCTTTGAAAGTCGATGATATTTTTGGAAAACAGAACTTTTAGTTTTTTATTTCCTACCGCCGCATGTACGTTAAGTTCCAGAAACTTAATTATTCTAAGCGATTTGATGAAACCGAACCTCCTTCCCGAAAACGTTATGACAGGTTTCATTAAAAACAAGCATAACTTATCTGATTCACCGATGAATTTTGAGATGAGAGGTGGTATTCCGTTAACCTTTTACTCTTCAGTGAAATACACAAATTTACCAAAATGCTGATAATATTTAGCTGTGCAAGTGATATCTTCACTTTCGTTATTTCAGGGGTGTATGTAATGAAAGTCATTACTTCTGGAGAAAACAAATTCGACTACTGGCACTTGAACCGAAGGTGACACTTAATGTATAGCTGTTATCGTGTAGCAGGTAATGATAAAGAAAAATTAGACATTAAATAAACGGGTCTGTTTACAAGGGGAATTGTCACATTCTCACTTTGCGCAGTAAAGTTTGAGAAAAAAATCTTTTATAGAAGATAAAGTATTAGTTTTAATGGGAAGGGGAAGCGGAAATTGAGTTATATTAGGTATAGTTGTATATTGTGTGCAAATGATTTTCTTCAAAAAAAAATTAATTATTTTTTATTTTCGACTTACAAAAATTTATGTACCAAGAATTCATATTAATCAGACGACTGCATAAAAAAATTAGTATTCAGATATCACGGTTGTAATTCAGATACACAAAACTAAACTTTCTGTGTATAGAGTGCAACTGCTTTAGAATACTGATTCTCATTTTTTTTAATTTGATCAAAAGTTTAGGGATAACAGGTATTTAGAATGTTTGTTAATTTTTCGTAGGATTCAACTGTGGATGTGTTTTTTCACAAATGTGCAATTTAGTGCAACTTATCTGGAATTAACTACTGAATAACGCAAATTTGGCGAGATTTCATTAACAAACATAACGATGAACAATACCCAAGTATAATAATATATTAAACAGTTTTCATTATATATTAAGTTTTTGAGTGAGTGACATGTTATAAAGTAATTTTATTTTTAATTACATGATTCTAACCGATTAGTCCCAATTAAAATAAAATTGTAATTTCACTCAATATATTTAACTAATTTCCGCTGAAAGATTTATTTACAAGTTAACAACCCGTAAGCTAGTTTGATTATAATCGAAAAAACGATGCTTTGATACAAAGCCCCCACAAACATTGAATCTGCGTAGTACATAACATGTTAGTTACATGACTAGATAATTTCCTGTCAGAAACATACGCAAGTAGGTAATGATCGATTCGTTTAGTGGAGAAAAAGTGTATATCAAATTGAAAAGAAATAGTGTAATCATCCCAAAGACGTAATTTTTTTTTGGCTTATCTTACGAATTTTAGTTTTATCTGGCGTTCAATATAATAAAGTGTAGATCTGATAAAGAAATCGTCGTTATTTTTAACCGTATACACAAGTTCCACGTCTCTTATTTGATGTTAATAATAAATTTGTTTGATTACGGCCTTTTGTAGTCTTTGTACAGTTATTAATAATTATATAAACAGAATGGTGTTGACGAAATCGATATTCCAGACACTGATTTTTCGTTATTATTTTAGAATTCGATTTCGATTTTTTTTTTTATGTTTTATTTACCTTATCATTTAACAGGAGAATTTCATAATAACTTTACATTCATCTGACTGGTTATCTTTTGTTCGACGATTATAAACTTTTATATTAGTGACATATTTGGCTGTTACGTACCCCACCAATTTAATATTTCATGGGTTGCTTACATATTTATTACTTTAATTGATTACGGTTTTTTTGTTTTTATTTGTCGGGCGTGTGTGTCTAAGAATGTTAATTTATTAGACGAATTTTTTTTGAAGATTGCGTTTAAGACGTTTCTTATTAATATTTTTAGACGTGTAACAGATATGTGGCCAGTTAAGAAGTTAAAAAGAAAATCTAGTGCTAAAGCATCGTAGAATTTTTTGGATAGTATTATCAAGATGTACAATCTTTGATTTGAGATCCATATCAACAAAAAATGAGATATTTGAATTGTATCAAACATTACTCATCGAGCTTTGTCGTATTTTACTTGTTAGATATTTTTGAGTGGAATACATATAAATTTAAATTTACGGAGTAGTGAATGATGACCTCCTATTGTTGATTTTTGATTTAAATTAATCATTGACAAGACTGATGCTTCATAAATTACAAGCTTTATTTAATATTCAGATTAAAGGCGAAACTTGTTTTGTTATTTCTAAACTCTTCTTCACTGCTTTTTAAAACCTGTATCAAAAATACGACCCTCTTCTTGATTCCCTGGAAGATGTCAGGGGTCCGCGGATCGCAGATTAAGAACCTTGTTGCGTACTTTTATTTTATAGTTTTAGTGGAATGAGAAACAATTGATTTTTTTTCTTTAATGAATACTACACGTTTAAATCGGCGTTAAATTTTTCTATTCGAGGAATTGATATATCGTTCCTAAATAAAGACAGTAATGAACTGTGATTTCATTATAATGTTTATAATTTGTAATTTATTTTTTAATTCGATACATATCTTGTAAAAATGTCTTTATAAAGTTATTAACTATGTTATTTCTTTTATAGTATAAATTAAATAAAAAGACAAGCGACTATTATATTTTATTATAACAAAATAAGATGTATTTATTAATTATTTGAACTCGGTGGTCTATCATGTGTTTAAATATTTGATACGGTTAGTATTTTTTCTTAACATTTATGTAGTTTAGTAGTAGTAATGTAACATCAATTATTAAAAATACAACAATCGTTTACAATGAATATTTAATTAACAGATAAGGATAGATAATTATTGCTGTTAGTGCATGTTCTGTAGTATTGTAATATTAAGATAATATATTATTTATATCTTATGGACTGGTATATTTTTTACTGATAGCATTTCTTTCTCTTTGTTGACGAAACATATTTTTCCTTTTCATTAAATTATTGTAGTTTTTAATTTTTAAAGAATTGAATTTACTTTTTGGAAGATTATTGTGTTAAATTTTATTTCATTTTGGTTATAAATTAGCTGAAAATTAGAAAAAGAATTAGTTTAAAAATTATTTATTATTGTAATCTTATTTGAGATTTGAATACAGTCCAAATCACAAAATTACTATATCTTTTTGTTGATAAATAATTCATTTTTCGTTACCGGTTTATAGAAATTTCAAAAAACATCGGTATTAAATGATGGGGATAAATGTTCTAAATCCATTCCGTTGATAGTAATACTGGGTGTACTGTTATATTTAGTTTCTCGTACTTAGAATCCTTTTAGATTACGTATAAAGTGTAATTACACAAATAGAATCAAATTCCATAAAAATGATAAATGTGGAATATTATTGTACCGTAATAGCTTGTATTTATTTTTTTAATCTTGTAGACCAAATTATTATATTAAGCGGATATGGAATATTACTAGAATTATCTTTGATACCTTTTATTATGATGAAAAAAATCCTTTTACCATACTGGCGGAATGGTAGCGTCGTCTCTGCCTTTCATCCGGAAAGTTTTTATTCGTTCGAATCCCGGCTAGGTTTGGCTTAGTATGTTTGAGCCGCTGCAAAAATTCATTCAATCATGACTTAATTACTATAAAAATATATATATTTTTTTGGTTAGGCAGACAAATGACGTTGAAATTATTCCTTTTGATCATAACTGAAGGTTTAATTCAATGTCTCCATCGTTTAGTTAGTGCTAACGTTGAATGTTAATCTGAAGATCTCGAGTTCGATTACTTGTAAGGATTTGGATATTTCACAACTACCTTTAGGAATTAGAAAACTATCTTTCGATGACTCTGTATCCGCGTAAAGGGAAAAAAATTGTCCCATGAACATTGGCTGAATTACAAATATGCTTGACAAATTCCAATGTAATGTATTTAGACTTTTAGAGTAATGCATTTGAATGATGTTATTTATTTTTAATAATTATATTTGATATTTTAACTTTATGTATAATAATTTAGCTAAAATTTCATTATGGCGTATAATAAACAAACTGTTAATTTTTAGTTTTTATGCGACTTCTCGGCTTAGGCACGACCAGTATAACTTATACCTGTTTGCCTATAATATAACCGAGAGAGAATTTCATTTGTTATTTCCGTTTTCGTCTACAAACAGCTTAATTTAATGTTTTTGCGTCGATTTTACTTTGAATACGAATAAAAAAAGTTAACTTTCCTTTGGCGCCTACTTCTGGCTTATCTATGTTTTATCAGTACCGATTTTAAAAGAAATTTCGCTGAAAAATGTATTTTTGTATTGATTACGTTGAATTGATCTATATGTGTACATAATACGATAAGTATGGTATTAATGAAGGCGTAAAGTAATAACAAAATCGTAGTCTTTCCATTTAAATTCTTGTGACGTTTCTTTCATTAATGTTTTATACCAGACAGGAAACAATTTACGTTACAATTTTGATATTACGCTTTAATTATTTATGTAGTTCTTTTGAGATATCTTTATCAGAGGATAATGGTTAAATTTTTTAATGTAAGCTTTTTCCCTAAAGGAAACATCTTGAGTGTTACCTCAAGGAGACACCTTCGTATTAAAAATAATTATTCTTCATTTTCGGTTTTCTTAAATGTAGGGGGGATCGTGAAACGTCGAGAAATTCAAAGATAATAGAGAGGTAAATTTTTTTCTTGCGTCTGAGTGAACGTTGTTGTTACAATATCTTTGAATTGACTGGATCGAAATTCTTTACATCTAAAATGCTAACTTATTATATATTTTGGGATATTTTTCTGTTTTGGAATCATTCTCTGAAATGGTTGGAGAGTGGGAGCTAAGAGGTGGTGGTTCACGGTCTTATCTCGACCCGGATTGGATTAATTAAAATTTTAACGTCCAAATTTTGAGTTCTTATAAAAATACGGAAGATTTTGTCCTATAACATATTCTCCACATTTAGAAGTAAACATATCGTCAATGCCAGTTATTGTTTCAATGCCAGTTATTGTAATTCCAGTTATTGTTTTCCTACTCTTAATTTGATATGAAGGTTTAATTTCCGGAACCTGAAATTATCAAAATGTAAAATCGAGTTGTTTAAATGTTTGGGAATAAGGAGATTAAAACATTTCGTCATA